>JAAGKR010002027.1:0-29685 GCA_011419295.1 Clarias macrocephalus | reverse complement strand
AAAAAATTGATGTAATCTGTATACTCTAACAATAATCACAAAGATGCACTTAGCTACCCCAAACTAGCAGCACACTATTCTCTGATCAATCTTCAGCCCTTCTTAAAGCACTAACATTTTAATTGAAGATCTTCACCTTCCCTAAACAAACTCCGCGTATTGACTCGCGCGCTGAAAGCACGGCACGTGACGAAAGCCGTAAAAATGTCTCTGTAAGGGCTGTGAAAAGACTGAAGCTGCTCTGTCCTGTACAGCAATTCAAAACCAAAGCAGGCTTAAGAGACGTCCAGACAAAAACAAACAATTAGTCTACGGAACAGGCCAAGAAATCAGGCCACTTAATAGCACTCATTGATATGCAAAGACGCTCGACATTCTCTGTGTAAGCTGAGCCAACGGACCACAGGGGCTGGCAAAGAGCAAAAAAACTGAATAAGGAAGTAAAGGCAGGAAAAAAAAAGCAAGTGTGCAACAGAGAGAAAAGAAAGCGAATAAAAGAGAGCGAGGGGGGACAAGGGGATTAATTGCCAGTCCTGGTGGGGTACTTTTATCCTCTTCAAGCTATCTCAATTAGTTTAAGTCAGTTAGACATGTTACTATAATGACTGCGAAATTTAGAGTAAAAAGGGGCTGACTAAAGTCATTATGCTGCTGCACGATCCAGTTCATTAACCCTGTATGTGGTATGATCATGATAAGAAGTCATCATTACTATCTTAATATTCAGTGAATGAAATGAACACTGGTGGTTCTGTAGGGTTCTGGCCCGGGTTCAATTCCCAGCAAATCCCCCCAATCCCAGCCCCCGGTGCAATGCATCATTATTACCAGTCCCAAGACCAGATAAAATGGGATTGTCGTGTCAAAAGGTTCATCCGGTGTAAAAACCTGTGCCAAGTTAAATGTGCAGGTCGGACGGCCTGCCGTGGTGACTCCTTAACGAGATCAGCCGTAGGAACACCAAGATTCATGAAAAACAAACATAAAAATCCAGTGCACTGCAATACTCAAAAGCTAAATTTAAAATGATTTGTTTTAATGCTTGTTAAAATATTTAGTGTTTGAAGCCTTCCGTAATCCATTAGCAAGTGTGAGGAAAATGAAGGGAAAATTTACAGAGTTTCTCCTTAAAAACGTAGAACGTGGTACAAGATAATCACAGCCTACAGTATGTTTCTATCCAGTAGTTATAATTATAAGCAATTTGTTTATGGCTTTCTTGAAAGGGCACATACTGTACTTTACTGTTTCTTTACCAAATAATCATACATCTCAGACGTCCCAGAAGTGTGTCTGTTAATCGTCCAACTGAAATACTGCTCAACTAATACATCCTTTCATACTTCAAACTCGTTTTATTTCACTCCTCCTCCAAATATGCCATTTCAGTTTCTACGCAAATGAGCACCTTCCATTATGATTGGAGGAATGTGGATGTGTTCCTGAATGCATACTGCCACTCACCACAAGCTCAGAGAACATGCCGTCCAGCTCATCATAGCTGGGAATAGGGAGCGTGGGCTCCATGGTCTGCAGGACGAAGTCTTCGCGCAGCCGGTAGGTGATCTCCGGGTGGTCATTGCTCTGGAAGCAGCAGAAGATGAAGGACGCGCCCCGGCCTCCGCCGCCGCGCTTCCGAGGCGCCATGGCTGCTTGATGGGGGTGGGGTGGGGTGGGGGTAAGGGGCAGGGATGAAGGGTAAGGGGCTGCTGTTCCTCCCTCAAGTGCCTCAGCTATCTAGGTTTGCCTCGGTCACAAAATTCTAAAAGAGAGAAGATAAAGGGAAAAGGTGATCAGTGGTGAAGTCATACACCATGCTAAAACATAACACAGGCCAATCATGAGGATATCAGTTTCAGGAAAGTCCGTGGACTCTGTGCGCTTCATCCTTTTTCAGAGGATGCATTACTTAGGTTTACATCCACACAGTCACCACTTAATATAGGCTGCTTTAGAAAATGTAAAAGCACAGGAAGTGAAGACAGCAATTAGCTTGGAAACTTTTCAGAGCTACTTGGCAATAACAGTTTGTTCAGTACAAGCTATTCCTAATATAGTCCCAAACAAATCGCCTGAGAGAGGGGGTATTATTCTGCTGACTTTTGTCCGGTTCAGGTTCATTTATAACGGCTAATGGAAGAGTAATAGAAGTGCTAGTGTCTAAGATCAGACATAAAATCTCATTAAATTGTATGAATGTTGCAGAGTAGAGACGGGCTGATCTTTTCCCCTCGATTAAGTTAACCTGCAATAATAAAAAAGTGAACATGGAGTCCACTAAATGTCTAAACAATGACCCCAGCTCTTAAAAAGGTTACCTAAGCTACGCATAAGACTACAGCATGCGCTATGACGATCATTTACTTGTATGGCAGTTAGAAAGCCCACTTATCCAGGGTGACTTACACAAGTGCTTCAAATCTCTATGAAAATAAATCAATTAATAGAGATATTGTAACACACAAGGAAAGGGATGCATTTAAAAAAAAAATTAAATAAATAAGTGCTTGATACAAGTCCTTAGTGAAGATGTAAATGTTTAGTCTGAATTTGACTCAGCTGTTTGGACATACAGGGAAAGTTCATTGCACCAGCTGGTTGCCAGGAGAGAGGAAAGTCTTGATGCATGATGCGAGAAGAAAAGGGCCGTCAAGCCGTGTTTGAGGGTTCAAAGGGAGTGTGGTGCAGAGCGTGAGTGATTCATCAAAATCTGGTATCAGTGTTACTCAAAGGAACCCAGTGGATTTTCCCAGCTATAGCACCATTATACAATTACACTGAAATAGTATACAGAGACGGAAACCTAAGCCAGGCCGAATCCCTAAAACTCGTAGGAGATCATAATCAGTCTGACTTACTGTATGATTTTAAACAGAATTAAACAGGAAATATGATGCATTATGCATTAATTAGTCCAAATAATAATTCATAGAATTGACCTCCATGAGTGCAATGTAAAATGAGGCAAAGGACCATTTATTTTGATCTGATTCGGAGGCATCCGGATCAGTAGGTAGGAATCTAAAATTATCGTCACTGGCTCATTATTTCTCAAACTGGAGGCATGTAAAACTGACGTGTCAGAAATGCTCCAAAAATGTCAGGAAGCATTACAGTAGAGCAGAACAGCGCAAACATCTATATTGCGTGTGAAGAACCGGTTGTGTTACAGACTGATGGTGAAGGGTTCTTATCACAGCTGGACATTTACAGTTGTGCCGTTTGACAGACACTCTCAAGGCCCAGAGATAAACAGTGGGAAAATCTACAAGCTAGCTCAAGCTTAGTGTAAACAATGCAGGAAAACTGATAAAAAAAAAATCTTCTGCATATAGTGAAAAAGGGGGTGTCAAAAATAACATGGGTGGACTGCTCCAAAATATTTCCTCGTACTTTTTAAACAACAGAGTGGGGTATGAATCCCCATCTGCTGGCTACCAATATATAATTCACACAGCTGGAGCACAGCTGAACCCTAACCCTTTTAGCCCGTCTGTCGCCACCAAGGAATCTCAAGGAGCCCAACCCTACAGGCTGTGATAATCCAACCCCAACTGCTCATACACTTACATTGGGTTCCAATCCCTGACGTGAAGAATGTACGCAAACCTATTGCAAGATGAGTACAAATTTCACCTTAAGCTTGGTACACTGCTTCTGGAAGACCAGACAATCTGACAAGCGCAGCGGGGCAGAGGTACTGAAGCTTGCTCGAGCAGATAACCCCAGATTAGGCAGAAGAACGTGAACATGCATGCATTCCTCTTCTCTGTGGTGCAACAGATTGGTATGTGGCGTCTCTCCCAGCTGAAATTTGTACGGCCTACATCATTCCAGATAATAAGTAAGTAGTATTAAAGATCATGGTTTACAAGCTATGTCGCCTCTCTGATACTGAGACGGTGTTCAGATCACATTATATTAGTTCAGGCAAGAGTTAGACTGCAAGACAATAAATAAGTAATCTATTTTCCAATAAAGGGGAACAAAGTGTTGTTTAAGAGATCATCTAAGCAATGAATACGCCAGATCAAATGACAAATGTTAATCAGTGTTGTCTAGGCTATTCCATGACTCTGAGGAGTGTCCCAACTCCAAAACAAAACTCAATTCCTTATCATTTCAATCACTTACCGTGATTTTCCTCCTCATGCTTCTGCTCTAAAAGCTCAAACATTTCATTTAGCAATCAGCTAGCAGCTACAATCATCTTTTGACATTGCTTTTATCCATTCTACTGTGATGCAGTGGTTGACTAATAGGAATAGGAATCACCAGGGATACAACATTATCACGATACCTATTTGCCAATTTGGTTTGCATTGCGATCACAATATTGATAAAATATCCTGATTTGGAAGTAGATCTTTTTTTCTGATTTGGTTACAATTCTAAACTTTAGAGCAAATTATATAAATAAATAATATATATTTGTGCCAATACAGAAGCTGCCACAAGTGAATTGTTCCTCCCGACTTGGCAATAGACCGGAGTCATTTTTCGCTTACTTTCTATTTACCAGTACTAATATAAAGTACATACAGTAAATAATAGGGATGGGAATCAGCAGGGACCAGCCAATACGATTTTATCACGATACCCTGGTGCCAATTCAATTTGTATTGCGATTCTGTGAATTTCATGAATTTATAAATACAGATACAGATTCCATATTATTAATCTTTTCTCTGATTTTGTTTCAATTCTAAACAAATTCCGCAAAGAACTCGCTCTACCAAACGGGACACGCACATAAACTCAAAAGAAGAAGCAGCAACACTTTTGCCAGGTAGAAGATGGAAGCGGTTTGCCTTTCCTGCAGAAAGCATGGTATATTTTTAAGGAATTTATCGATTTTAAAGAATTGAACATTTGAAAGTTTAACTAAACGATTCTGAATTGAAAAACCGAGCCACTGATTAAAAAAGACTGATTAAACTGCATAATCGATTGAATCACACAGCTGTACTAGGCACAATTGATTCGTACCGTGTTCAGGGGTGCTTGCTCCCATATACACTCACCAGACACTCTATTAAGAACATATACACCTGCATATTTTAAATATATTTAATCCAACAATTTGCCAGCAGTGTAAAATTATGAGGTTACAGATCAAGAACTCAAGTTTTATTCAAATTCGACTCAGATTAGGTTATATGAAAAGACATTTGTTCAATAATAAAGTAACTTGATGCCTTATATAAGTCTCAAATCAGGCCAGCTTGTTCATTCATGATCACTAGGGATAGGTCCTATTCTGGTTCAGAAAATTTAGTCCAACCATAATTGTGCGCAGCACCACCCAGTACGTGCGACAGTCAGTCTTGCAGAGGTGCAACACATTTCTTATATCTAATTACAAATAATTGCTTTTAATCAGCAAAAAATAACATTCTCGGAAAACCAAAAAAGATGAGGCCATGTCAGTAAATTATTTCTAATTAAGAACAACAATCTCAAAAAGTGGCTTAACAGAAATAAAAAAACACCTGAAGATATGCACTTAAAAGCAAAGCTATATTTCTTCTCAACACATACAGTAAAACAAAGATACTGTATTACTTACATCTCTGCATACAAAGCTGTTCTCTGAGTTCCCTCAAAACAGACCCTTAAGGGTTTTGGATATCATGTGGCAACAACAAAAGGATCTTTATTTCCACAGAACAGTGCCCGAGCCGAAGGATTATACATATTTCGTACGGTAGACAAAACACAAAGAGACAGCAGCGTGTGGAAAACACAAGCAACAAATAAAACAAAGATTAGGAAAGAGAGAGAGAGAGAGAGAGAAAGGAAAAGCGAGAGAGAGGCGGGTAAGTTCAACTCACAGGTAAGCTTCCATGTTATATCTACTGTACAAAGCACGGGTTTGTTTACCCGCATACATTAAGAAAAACAGAAATGAACCTGATGACAAACTGCCCTGTGAACACAGAGTAGCAGTTTTGCCAAGGGGGAAAAATTCCAAAAGGAAACACAATCCATCAGCCCTGTATCTTAAACCCTAAACCTCCTGAGTGAACAGCAGGCTTAAGACACACTCATACTGTACAAGTCAGGTTACTCAACAGCTTATAGACTCATGGTGCTACAGTTTGTGTCGGTCAATAGAGCAGAGAAGGCCATTAAACCCAAAAAATTAATTAATTAATTTATTTATTTATAAATAGAAATAAATACAGACCTTAATAAAACATGGAAAGACGGAATTTAAACGGAAAATATTTTGCCAGGAGTCGTCTTTCCAAAAGATAACGCTACCGAACCAGTCATACAAGTTCTATATGATAATCCTGACACAATGACAAACACCACTGTATATCCTCCATGCGCAAACATGATCTAATGGTGACACTGTCTATCCATCAGCAAATAATCTACTGCTCTATTATACGGCTTTATGTCTAAAGAACATAGGCAATATTCTAAATAAACATCTTTTATTTAGGAATCAGTGTACGCAAGTCACCGCGTCTCGTTGGCACGTTTCTGGCACAAAAACTGTTTTATTCCTTCTACCCTTGCAAATAAGGCACCAGCTAATTATTCATGCAGATACTGAAGACAAGAAAAGGGACATTAATTAATGAATCAATTAAATATTTAATCAATCAAGAAAAAAAAGTCACACACCTATTCAGTACATAATGTAATAGCGTTATGATCACCAAAACAGATGCAGTATTTGTTCTGACACCTTTCTATCTGAACCAGCATTAACCTTTTCAGCAATCTGAGCGGCAGTAGCTCTTCTATTTTATCAATGAGCCTTGGTCCCGCCACGACCCTGTCACCGGTTCACTGATTTTCCTTCCTTCTGGTAGGTCCTGACCACTCCAGATCAGGAGCATCCCTTAAAAACTGCAGTTTTGAATACTGGATAAATTACATTTAGATATCTACCTTTTAACCATGTAGTTGTCCACTTGTTTTTAGTTGTTCACTGAACCGATACCGGGTATACGAACTCCAAAACAAACCATGAAACCTAAAAATTCTCTTCACACGCTGTTCAGAGAATATGTAACGGTGGTGAGCAGCAAGCCAAACTGCAATGCCTTTATACTGATGTCTGTGGCGAAACCAGAACTCGCCCAAGTCAGAAATCCACAGAATCAGAACCGTGAGCGGTTCAGCTGTGGTATTCATGCCAAAGTATCTCATGAGAATGAGAAACTTTCTCATGTGCACCAGATAATTATATTTTTTGGTTTCTATGAAAACTCACCAACAAACAGGAACTTTACGTATTGGGAACCTCCTCTGTAATATCTTTCAAAATCAAGATATACTTGAAAAAAAGCTTTTAAGGACTATATGGCATAATGAACCGGACCTTTCTAATGTCTGGGACACACTTCTAAGTTTCACTTTAGCTCAGTAATTGCACAAATCAGGGGTTTTGCTCCTACTTTCCTATCTGATGCCTTCAGACTTGCATACGTCTGGTCCTGGGGAAGCCTTAATCCGCCCCACAGGTGTGCCTCGACACAACACATTCCACACATTGCCAGCTGGCTTTAACCACAAACCTACTCATATCTCCCACTTTATCCTGTAGTCTTTATGAATCAGCTCTCTAATTAAATCAAACATTTTCATTGGCTTTAACCACCGCCATGTGGAACTATTTTACTCAAAATAAATTCAAATGGCGATAACTCTTCCGGGAAGGTTTATTAATAAAATCCTTTTAGACATTTCAATTACACTCCCCTCATTACTATGAACTATAAATGAGCCTCTCTTACCGTTTCATTGTGCAGCGTGCGCAGCACAGCTCGTATGACCATTTGAATATTCAAAACTTATAACGATTGTAAGGGCATCTCCTGATCTCAACTTGACAACAACACTGACACTAAGGTTATATTGTTTTTTTTTTACTCCACAGGAACCTTTTCAAGAACCCAGGATTTGCTTAAAAACTTAAAAATAGTCAGGTCATGTTCACTTTTTCAATTTTCTAAAACGTTCAGTGACTCTTTTTTGAAGCAGGCAGGTTTCTGCAGACTGTGAGTGGGTGTAGGTCGCCATACTGATCATTGCTAATTGGTCACAGCGAGCTTGAGAAAGTGATTAACCGTCTGACAAAACATCAGCTAAATCACTTTGGCATCACGTCTGTAGTTTCACATAATTCTGTCTCTACATGGACGATGTTCTTCAGAACCTGTCGCTGCATTTAAACAAATTTATATTCGGAATGTTTATGACGAGATAAATTTAAACGCGTCAACCTTGTTTTTATTCACTACTGCTGAAGCCAAAACGTCAAAAAAAGTTATAGTGTGACGCTGTTGTGTCTCAGTATTGTGCAGTCCATCATTATTTACATGGACTCTATGGATTTTATTGTGGATAAAACCACACTGCGCAAATACCTCGATCTGGAACAGATCCGGCTCGATGATGAATTTTCAATCCGAATTTAAGAGGGTTCCATAATAAATAAATAAATAAATAAATAAATAAATATTAGCCTTTAGTTAAAATTCATCATGGCAAAATTATCCGCACTCTGATTATAGAATTTATTTTAATGAACTTTGAGAGAAAAAAAAATACATAATTTGATATCATCTCCTTGCTACACTTTGTCCAGTTGTCAACAAGCTTTCATATTCCCTCATTAAAGAATGTTTTACGCTGAGCTGCGATCCACAAATGCAGCGCCGTCTTCACGTCTTCACATCTCATCGGACATATTTGTGGCGGATTAAATGCTTGACACCAGGAACAACCAGTTTGCACAGGTTAAAACAACTTACACAATGATAAAATGCCTAGAGCATGTAAAAGCACATGTTATAGGTCCGGTGTCCATGTAAACCGGCGAGTCGGAATCTCTAATCGGAATGATTTCGATAGACCTGAAAAAAATACTGTCCGTGCAAACGTAGTTAGTGTTCAGTTTTTCCACTCGTATAATTTTCCTGGTCCATTTCAACTCAATTAAACACATCTAAGGAAACTGTTGATATTCCCAGTGGTTTTGTATTGCTTCCACTGTCATTCTCCCATTACATTCGTTTGTATAAAAGAATTCAGTGCTTTATGTGTATTGAGAGTTTATACTCGAATGTTTCCTGAGTTCAAACACACAAGTTCTCCTGGTTCCAGATTGCCGTTCAGAATTTCTCAAAAGCTTGCAGAATTGCTGTGCATCCTTTTTCTCAAATTGTCCATGACTTGAAAAAGCCAATAGACAGTAGAGAACAGACACGACAAAGTCGTGCCTCACATTTGGGACGTGCGTGTCAGCATGGATACTGCACTGGCTGTGATATGACTTTATCGAATGTGACAAGTGAGAGACTCCAGCACACAGCAGTGCCCACGCACTAATGCCGATCGGCCCACATCGGCTTACAGTATTCATCGCTTCCTTTTTATAAAACCATGTCAGCATCCTCGCCACTTTTGTGTCCCTCTCTTTTATGTTCTTTATAGAATAAATTATTCAACCAAAAATTTTTAATAAGAATTCCACAGTTTCATCATGGACCTCTGAAGCATGGCTTTGCACAACCATAACATTTACAAATTAAGTGCTTCAGTTAAAAGCAAAAATTAGGCCCTGTTGTACCTAACTCAAGTATAAAATGAGCTTTGACACGAAAGGATTCAGGGCAAATAAAACTGCTGTAACTGTGTGAATCTTCACTGATGGAATGTGTAGGAAGGAAAACCGAAAAATGAATATAGAGGGTTGCAAATTCAAAGCCTAAGACAGGATTAACATCTTTAATTCCATAAATCTGCATCATTTGAATTTGCAACCCAAAACCATGTTTAAAAATACCAGGATACAACTTAAAATAAAAAAAAAACGCATTGCACGTAACTTATGCTTGTAAATCAAATCACATGTCAGTTTGTGAAACGTTTTTTTTACATGCACATCATACTGTGATTTGATTCTGGCTTTCATCCATCATTAACCCCTCTATGATTAACTAACATTGATACACCATGTAAATTAATGTGTGCGCGAATGTAGCTTAAGGCTAATTGCATACACTCTGGGTTAACATTAGGGTTTAAACCTGAATATAGACTACAGTACTGCAAAACCCTGAGCCGCCCCTCATTTCTTTAAATTAAATTCAATTTATTGATGGAGATTAAGATTATATTAGAGAACTGGGATGAAATTTTGTACTGCAACATGCTGTTCATAAAATTCCTAAAGATAAAAATTTTAAATTGTTTTAAATTGTTTAAAGTGTTGTTTATGTAATGATCTCAGCAGCAACCCCCTTTCCCCTCTCGTCTGTTCCAAACACTGATCCCGATCATCTGCACCTGTTTCTCACTGGTTCGTACCTTAAAGATGTTTTTTAATGTCTAAATGATTCAGAGGTGACTGTGTGGTTTAACTCATAAGACCCCCAGGATCTCCCATCCCTCCTTTAGGCGAAATTGGGGGATATAACACAGATAATAATATAGACCACAAGGAACACATTTTGAAAGACGTCACATGGCATTTTCTTGGACAGTTTTAGGGTTAAATGTCCTATATGATAAATGTCACAGTGATATTTCCTTAATTTGTTTTATATTGATATTAAATGTGCTCAAGAAAGGCAGTCAGGACAGGGTAAATATAAAATAAGATGTTAGTAAATCATTAGAATTGTTAAAAAGAATGAAACAAGCTTTTTAAAATTCTACCACAGGTGCTACCCAGGCACATCACCATTTTGGAAATCATGGGTACATAAATTCGCAGACTGTCACGTGACTGGAGCAGGATGTTCATTAGCCGTCACTTAGGGACTTCATGAGTTAAAGTCAAGGATAAATTTGAATAAGGTACTTTCCTAAACTTTCCAATGGTTTGCGATACCAGTGTCAACCTGGGTGCTTATGGAAACTGAAACTGGTCAGGTACAGGGACTGAAAATGAAAGAAAGTAAAAAGTTCTCCAGGAAGCCTCCTCAAGACTACATAAAAAAGAAATGTACAAATCTGACTACTGGAAGCAAAATATGATGAAATGAGGGGTGACTCAAGCCTTGCACAGTACTGTACATGCTTGTTTCTTCTTGTATTTTCAATAGCGTCTCTGAGGCATGAAGGACAAAAGGCATTTTGCTATAAATGTCCCTGAGAGAGTAAGAAAGCCCAAATCCCTTGATTACAAGAGCACTGGACTCAGAATTCCTGCCCTACTTCACTCACAAACCACCTTCAATGTCTCTCACACGTAGTGCAACCCCTAATTCAAAAACACCCCCTAAAACATTTCGCACACTGATAAGAAAGTTCTGACACTGGGCAGGCCTAAAATAACTTTCTTGAATCAACAGACTACGGAGAGCCGCTAGGGAGCGATTAGTAGCTCCTCCCGGTGTGGGGTTTGCAGGCACGTCTAAAGAATGAGATAAGGTCTGCGTTTTTACAAAAGAGGTGTTGAGTAACGGACCTATTATGAGAAAGGTCCTACATTAATCACCCAGGCGGTGGTAGTCCGAGGGCTAGGCATTGGATGTCCCGCTTGTGTTATAATAACCTCGCGGGCCACCGGGCTGACCAGCGAACGCTCCGCAACTAAAGCAGCGGCGTGATCCAAACACAACCAGCCCTGAGGTGAACCCACAGAGAGGCTCAAATTCCATACTCCCTCAGTCATGTCTTTAGGAACTCTGAGAAGGGGAAAAAAAAAGATAAAGAGGTAGGAGAGCTGCTCTTCCAAACAGATGGCTTGTCAAACGTGTTCAGCAGACAATGAGACCCATCCCCCAACTTAACGTTTGCACAAGCCACACATATCCACCCACCACTGACCCACCCAAACACTCCTGGTCCACACACACACACACACACACACACACACACACACACACACACACACACACACACACACACACACACACACACACACACCAAGGTCAGAATGGGTTCAGTGGGTTGTTATTATTAGTAAAAGTACAGTAGGTAAAAACTGCTTTCTAAACAATGTTTTCTCAGGAAAAATGCTCAGTTTATGCATTTACAGTTTGTGACATGCCAAAAAAATTTGATTAAAACGCTTCCACTTGACATTAATAGATTATTAATGAATAAATGTATTCCTGGATTGATTATAAAAGTACCAATTACACTTTTTTTCAATTATTGATAGTATAACCCATATTAAACACTGATCAATGCCAGTTACTGATCAAATACTGAGATCTAGTCTATGACGTGTCAAAGGCACACCAGCGTTGTGTTTGACTTCAGTTTACACCTCATGTTCGAACGCATTATGACAAAATTCATTCATAGAGTAGATCTCAGTATTTGATCAGAAACTGGAATTGATCAGCGCTTTGATATGGGTTATAGTATCAATATTCTATATATATATATATATATATATATATATATATGAGCTCCATACCTCGGCTGCATATGTGAAACACTTCAAGCCATTAAGGCAGGAAGCAGAGATATAGCCGGTGGATTAAGGGTAGGTTGTGACCTTTGGAATTGTGCAGCAAAGAAGGAGCCTTTTAACTGGATAATTAACTGAATAATTATCAAAGCAAAAAGGGGAAAAAAAACAAAAAAAAACAAACAGAGATGGTCAGGATGGACACCGTAATAAGAGACCACGCCGGAGGAGTCGGCCAACCCTCCTTCAGCTGCTGTTGCCATAGCAACCATCACCTGCGATGCCGGCTTGTGAGCCGACCTTTTTTTTCCCCCCATCTTAAATCATATCACATTGTTAATTGCCAAATCCTCATGTTGTGATTGTGTGTCTGTGGGATTAAATATCTGTACAGTTTAAAATGCTGGAACGGAGCAGTAAGGTATTTCTGCTGGTCATTAAAATAAAAATTAATAAAAATGACCACACCCCGTGAAAAAAAAATAAGCTAGAAGGTAGAAACAGACAGATGAGTGACAGGTCAGTAACTGTTCATGACCTGATTCCACACACTGACAGCGGTGATTAGTTTAAGTTTGATTGCTGTGAACCTAATCAGGAAAATCGCTGCTTTCATAGATATTAAAGACCAAAGCCTATCGAGCTATTAATAATTCAGTAAACTGTTCAGATTGTAAAAAGGAATGTAATTGAGGTTTGGACACAAAGCCAGCTGAAGATGAATGGTTATACAGCTAGAGCTAAGAGAATCTGTAGAGTGAAACGACAGTAGACAACACAAAAGTGTATCATCCTCATCATGAGCCCGCGTGGCACGTGACACCCTGATGGAAAAACCGATGATAACCCTGAATGAGCTGGAAAACAAGGTCATCCATTTTCAAGGTCCTTTTTTTTTTACCTTCTTATCTAATGGATGCCACACAGACACACACACACACCCCCACACCTCTCTGAGGAATTAATACACAGAGCATATGAGAGGAGGAGGAGGAGGGGTGCGATCAGCGATCCTGCATCATGCCGGTTTTTAAAACCGGTGGCTGTGACAGTGCGGACAACTGAAAGAACCGTCCCTCAAACCCCTCCCGGTATTAAAGCAGCACCAGACACCTTGATCCGTCACACACACACTGGGGGGGGAGAGAGCAAGCGCAAGAGAGAGAACAAACACGTGTTATTCAGCACTTAACAGACGTCATGACCCACCTCCCCCGATGAAGATAAGACCAAGCTGGCGACATCGCACATTCCAGACGGCTACTGTAAGTGCGGAGAGAATCCTGTCACTTTTCACTCTTACCCTTTACACCTCTGCTCTGACGCCGTCTGCCGAAGGCATCCCTCCAGACTCGACATGATCGTCTCCGCATTAATCTCCTCTGACATGAAGCTCCGGCATTTCTAAATCCAGAAAGGTGGTGAAATTGTTCACACCTATGGTTTTCACTCCTCAGTCAGTCAGCTGGTTCTCTTACACAGTGCTGCCCACAAACTCAACCAAACCTCCTCATCTCTCTCTCTCTCTCTATGTCTCTCGCTCTCTTTCACACAAACACAGGCCACACCCCTTTTCATCACCCAGTCTCCTTATAGGACGCCTGCCGTATGAAATCACCGCCCACTGCTTGTTCTCTCCTTCTCTTTAGCTGTTTTTTTTTCTTTCCTGTTCACACCCTCATGGCCTCCTGCTGTAGTGTTAACAGTCAGGGTGGAGATCTGACATGTGAAATACTTTCTAAATATTATCGGGAATTAGACTTGAACGGGCGCACGCAAACCTTAACCATGTGCTAATATTTAATGTTCATGTTACAAGATTGATTTTCTCCTTCCAATTCATGATCTCATTGCATCCAGGAACTTTTATACATCTGCTTACACTTGACATACGCCAAGCTGTAATTTCACCAGCCTAGGAAAAACCACTCATGCGCTCATCTTTGTTGAAATCGAATGATTTCTTAATTTAAAGCCGCACCCTGTATTTAAAAAAAAAAAAAAATTTATCGTTATTGGAGAAAAACATGGGGTTTGTAAGCTGCACCCTATCATATTTCTGCCGCATGTGTCATATGGAAGATATAAAAAGTCTACACACCCGTGTTAAATGTTAGGTTTTGTAATATAAATAAATGAAACCTAAGATCAACTTTGCACTTTTTAAAGTGAACAAGCAAGGTTAAAATAGAAAAAACTTTAAACTTTAGACTTTAAAAATGTGACATCAGAGTTAACTGATCACATATAAACTCCGGTTTAAATGTAAGTATACAACCAAATTGAGTAATCTGATTGGAAGAGAGAAAATGCGCTCATGCGTCATTAGCCATGTTCCTTGCAAATTTTTCTGATAGAACAGTCTTTCCGTGCACGCACATTACACATACACATAGTGCCTGCGCGCATAAACAGAAACACTTATCTGTCGGGATTTATTGTTATTTTTTTAAGGTAACGTGCAGGTTAATTTATTTTATTTTTACTTCATATATTGTATTAATTATTTTTATGTATTTATTTTTTGGGCTGTGGAACAAATAATTTTAGTTTTCATTATTTCTTATGGGAAAATTCGGTTTGGTTTACGAATGTTTTGAAATACGAGCCCGATTCCAGAACGAATTATGTTTGTAATCCAAGGTTCCACTATAATTGCTTCGAAGTCGTTCAGAAATTCTTCTCAACCGTTTGTGTTGTTTTATTTGCGCTTCAAAGCTAACTATTTCCTTTTTAAAAAGGCTGTATTCCAAATCGCTCTCTAACACTTGATCAAGGGGACTACTTAGTGAGTTCGAGGGATTGTACACCCTAGTGCACTAGCTTTCCATTAACGTTATTTGGGATTTAACCCTAGTACCTGGTAGTTAACGTAGCTGATATTCTAAAGTGAAGTAAGCGCAAATATGAAGAGAAAAGTAGAAGATTTAGAGGATGGCCCACCACCTCCATGTTTTATTATTCTCATCTTTTGGCCTCTTTAAAATTAAAAAAAATACTTTCACTCCTGTTTATTACACTAATTGTCGGTCGCCAGCTCTGCCAGGCGTGGAGGGATACGTGAAATAACTGTCTAAAAAGAGTGGGAGTGACATTTATAATCTGTTTATAATAAATGGTGTGTGTGGAACTGTTCTATAAAAGCAATATCACACTCGAGGCGATGCTGTTGTGTATGGTTACGATCATGCCTCCTGAAGCCATGCTCCACAAAGCGCTTACAAAAAAAAAAAAAAAAAAAAAAAAAAACCAATATAGTCTCACCATGGAACACCATGAACGCCAGAATCAACAAATGGAAAAAAATCAGGCTCCACAGTGAGATTACCAAGCACAGGATATCCCACCAAAACTGACAACAGAACAAGAAGAAAGCTGCCAAAAACCTGCAAAGAGAGCTACAGTAATCTTACAGGAGCTGCAGAAAAATCTGGCAAGAAATGGTCACTTGCTGCATGTGACAATCCCTGGTATTCTTCACCTGTCTGGCCTACGAGGGAGGTTACACAGAAACCCTCTCTCATGAAAATGTCCACGCCTATACAAAAACACCCCAAACAAAATGGGGTTAATCCAGGAGTGGAGGTAATAACAGGGGCAAGAGGAGAGCAGTGTGAAACAGGTGAAGTCCCTGACTTCGCCTATGGTGGTCTGATGTTTTGAGATGCGCATTATTGTGGGGTTATTTCAGATCTATGTGGTGCACTTGACCGTTGATGCTGATGCGGAGAATTGCATGCCTACTCGAATAGAAGAAAGCTACACGCTGCTTGAAAGCACACACTGCGGCGGCTTAGTGCTGCATCCGTGAGCTCTGTACGAATTATAAAGCAGAAGTGAAAGTGAGGGTACATAGTGCTCCCACATTAATCAAGGCTCTACAGCCAGTCAGGGGCGTCTGTGAGAAAATCAGGGGAAAATCAAAAAAAAAAAAAAAAAAAGAAGTGAAAGTGAGATATTGGTCTTATTTTCGTCCTTATAGTTCAATTCTGATTTTGTTTTTTGGTCAGATTGGATTTCATGATGGTTCACATTCATAATTACAACTGATTTTTTCTCCGATTGCTCGTGTCATCTTGGTTAAAATACCACCCATTCATTTCAAACAATAAATGTGATTTTAGCAAAAACATGCTTGGGATTTTGCTCTGAAGGACGACAAGCAGAAATTTCGTCGACTGTATTTCTTGAGGTCCAGAAGAGTAAAGAAAGCCAGATGCTTCAGTTGTTTTATCAGCTGTTGCTAGCGCAGCTATAAAATCCCCACGTTGCTGGTGCAGCAAGCATTCCACGCATGCGCAGAGACAAAAAAAAAAAAAAAGTTACATGATTTTAGTACCAGTACCAGGATTCGTATCCGCCCGTTCTCATTCAAGGTGCATGACCGTGTACAGAATCTGTGTCTAGGCCCACATACCAAAGTGACTTAAATTCGATGTGAAAGACATTTGTAAGATTAGAGAGCCCTTTAAAAAAATATATATATATATATATATTTTTTTTTTTTTAATCAGACGTTTGTCACATTAGACTTAAAAATGGGAATTAAGTCACTTGACTAGTTTACTGGTTCAGTTTAAATGATTGGTATACTAGTGATGTTGAAGACTGAGTGATTGAAAATGATAAGAGGGGAAATGAGGTTGCAGCTGAGGTTGGTAATGTACATAATCAACCAATTTTTTAATTGTATCTTTAGGGACTTTGCTGCCTGTCGCAGTAAAACATTTTTTTAATTCTACATCATTAAATTTTATTTTATTTTATTTAATATGAAGAAATGAGAGTGGCTCAAGACTTTTGCACAGTACTTTACATCATAAGAAAAGGCAAAAAAATTTTTTTTCATAAATGAGGCCAAGTGGGTTTATATTACTATAAAGGCCAAAAGTTTCTCCACTCAATCTGTTTTTCATTTCTCTGTCCAGCTCAATCATGGCCAACATGCAGGCTGCTTAGAAGAGTCTATTAGAGAATATTACTGTTTCCTTTGCCAACTGATTCAGATTAGAGGAGTCAGCAACACCCTCATCGCTCCCATCTACAGAATACACTGATAGACTGTACGAGTTGTGTACTGCTATTAAAGTATGTTGCATCTCATCAGGTTACATAAGGTGTAATTTTATTGCATGTATATGTCCACAGTATATACATATAAATGATATGACATCATAGAGCTGTCTGTGTACATCTATATATACATATACATTTCATTCATCTTCTATACGGCTTATCCTGTACAGGATCGCGGGTGGAACCTGGAGCCTTTACACACAAGGTGTGCCAATCCACTGCAGGGCACACACACCAATTTACCTAAATCTGTTTGTGTTTGGACTGTGGGAGGAAACCGGAGTACATGAAGGAAACCCACCAAGCACAGGAACAACATGCACCATGCACACAGACCCGAGGCAGGAATCGCACCCTCGACCCTGAAGGTGCTAGGCCACAGCGCTAACCACCACGCCATTCAAATCACCTGTCAATCATTGGGTCAACCGATGAAGTACTAACACAGAGTGCACACCATATGATTTATCCCTGCTTTACCTATTTGGTAGAGATTTTTGTGGACCATCACGCAGCCCTACAGGGTTCTTATGGCAATCTCATGAAAATATAGTTAATGTAATTTTCTCAGTCCATGTGCTGTTGCTTTGATATTTTCACACGTTTGACATTCTTGGTGATGAATCTTGTAATCACTTCTATGGCAAGTGGCAAGAACAGTGATGAGTAACAGACAGCGACTGTGAGAGGAAATCCTTAATCCGGTTATATCATTCATCTGCCTGTGTGGGAGTTCAAATGCAAAGTGTACGCACAATAATGATGCTTAAGACAACTGGATTTTCTGTACAAAACAATGAAGAAACAAACCACCACAGACAGCTGCTCTTGACACCGTCAGACGATCTGCAGCTCATGATTATTTCTGAGAGACAAAGAGACCAGGTGTTTCATCATCAGGGACACTGCCAGACAAAAAATCATATACAGCATACACAACACAACATCCACAAAAACAAGGGATTATAAGCGATAAAAATCAAGCAGTGTCAATAACATGATTCGAAAAGTCATGGAGTCATGTCTATATGACTTAAGGGAATAAAGAACCGTACGCTTCTTCAGACAGGTAGAGACAAGCACAGGAATGAGCACAGACTCCAGAGCACAAAATGTCTTAATGACATCTTGCACTGCTTTCTAACAAGCCTAGAATGTAAATGCAAACCACATTTCTTCAAACGGGTACACTGTAGTCTCCTGTCCTCTACAGACAGGATGTGTTGGTAATCCATTGGCTTTATACTACTTCTCAAATAAATGGACACTCCACAAGAGAGCACAAAGGAAACTTTAAGATTCAGGAATTTAATTGAACATGTACTTTGAGGAGACTTTCCTGAATCAGCACACCACACAAGGTCAGAGCAGGTCCCATCATGCCTCCAAATGTGAGCATCTGCCTACAGTATGTGTGCGTTGTACACAAGAGGTGTCCGTCATGTGGAAAGGCTGCTATATCCCGCAGTGACAGCTAGTAAACATCAAAACCATCATGACGCGTTAAAGGCAACTTTATCATAATAATTAAGCCAAACAACAGCTGGGTGAGGTGTGACTGAGATCATTCAGCAGACGTGAGTGAGGTCATGAAATGAAATGAAAGTTACAAATCGAGACTTGCAATAATCACTACTATGGAAATTACCAGTGACTAAAAACAGAGCAGTTCAGCTTTACAATATGTTACTACATGGCCATTATAGCTTAACCACAGACCACAGTAAGAAGTACACTAATATAGACAGCGATACAGTAGTACAGATACACAGTAGCTAATACAGACAATCAGGGACAGTGGGTTAAGGCTCTGGGGTACTGACGATCAGTGGCTGCCATGGTGGGCCCTTGAGGAAGGCCCTTAACCCTGCCTTGTCCAGGGGCGCTGTATAATGGGCGACCCTACGCTCTGACCCCAGGCAACAAGCTGGGATATGCGAAGAATGAATTTCACTGTGCAGTACCATAAACGTGAGAAATAATGGCTAAACCACAAGTGTGTTTATGGGAATTTTTTACCATTATTCCAGAAGCGCATTTGTAAGGTCAGACACTGATGTTGGGCGAAAAAAACCTTGTGTGTCCCAATATGGCTTCTAGGCTCCGCCCTGAATTTAATGCGTCTTGAAATGGGACTGATACAGTGCTCTCAAGATGCATACTGTGCTATAAAATATAGTGAGTTCCAGAAGATACTTTGAACTTATAAAGATCATTAAAATAGGTATATTAAAAAAAAAGTTTTTTTTTGTTTTTTTTAGTAACCATGCCCTGACTCTGCATGGCCAAGTCACTTTGAAAGCTTCACTGAACAGATGTAGTGAGTCTGTGGACATTTCCACAGGCCATAGGAAATGTCCTAGTCATAATTTCTCAGATTTATTCATCCAAATTAATGAAATGTATTAAAACTAGCACGGTTTCCTGTAGTCTGGAGTCATATGGACGTGGCACATCAGCATTTCAGCATTTGCACTTTATTTAACTAGGTGCGACACAGAAATTGTCCGTTTACCTGCAGCCATACAAATAACCCACGGCCAGCAGTTTTGAAACTGATAACAAATCCAAAGCAGAACCAGTTCTGAGATGTGCTGTCAGGGCGATACATGAAAAGATCGCTATCTGGTTATACTGAATATGAGCACCTGGATACGCGGTAGACATCTCTACAACAGCTGAAGCCCCTGGGCGGAGAACGTGTTTAGTCTGTCTTTTATGAGCTTCATGTCTGTAAGCCAGCTGAGTCACAGCCATCTGATATATGTGATGCATGAAAGCCATCTACACACCAAGCGAGATGGTCAAATGTAAAGGGAGGAAGTTTTGTTAAATGAGATAAAAGAAAAAAAAAAAAACATGAGACAGCTGTAGACCAGCAGTGGGCGTCTGCGGCCAGCACTCGCACTGTGTAACGCATTATGACATTTAATCCGGTTTAATCCTGGGTGGTGGCGGTGGCAGAAATACAAGCAATGTTGATATTTCAATGAGGACTATGATAAGCAACCACAATGTTTTCTCATTTTGTTGGGGTTTTTTTTCCGGTCTCAGTCAACCAAAAACATATTTTCAGCCCTTAGCTTTTATGAAGTACATGCAAACAAAGTCAAAAGCATGGAATGATTGGGATGGGTCATTTGAACAAAAACCACAGATAAGGAAACTGTTTCTTTCAGCTCTGGGAGCCTCTAAATGTCAAAAGAAACCAGGCATCATGCTGGATTCATCAGAGCTGCTGTACCATTCATTTCCCTTATCTTTTGTGTCCTCAAAACACTCTTGCAGACCTGTATATATATATATATATATATATATATAAAATGATGTGGTGGTCACACTATTTAATAAATTCATAGACTAGCCTTTTAAGATCCAACATTATTACGCATATTCATCAAATGACTATTACCTTCATTGCACGGCGCATGGAATATATCTTTAATAATAATTACTAGAAAGCTTCGCGCAACATATGAAATCTTGTTTTTTTTTTAGAAAAGGTTTAGTAATAACTATAATTTAGGTAAACAACTCCTTTATTATAGATAAGTTAATTTATTACCTATTATTAACTTATATATAAGTCTACAATAGCAGCACACACACGAAAACACACAAAAAAATATTTGATACAGAATGCCTCCTACCAAACAGAGACATTGATTATCCTTCCACCAGAGATTTTGTTTTGTATCAATGTACAATGTACACAGCCAGGTTAAATAACTAATAAAACCATATTAAAGTAATAAAAGCAGCTGGATCTGAGGCAGCAAAGAGCTGGCACTGGTCCAAGATGAACTTTTTCTGACACTGGAAGAATTGTTCAGTTCAAATGAGATGCTCTCCAAATACGAGAGGCGTTCGAATCAAACGAGGACTTGGAGAGGATAAACTCGCTCACGAATGAAGGTGTAAAACTTTGAGTACAATATGATGAAGACTCTTCGCCGCAGTAAAACATTTGCAAACGTTTTAAAGGAGGCCGTACTGACCCCCGAGTGGCGCAGTGACAAGTGCACTGTCCGAGTGTGTTACGACACCCTCAACACAAAAATACGGTTGGCTGGCGTCACGTGGTTTGGAAGAAACTCAGCCCTCCATGAATTGTCGTAGTGGCCTTAATGTGGGAGCATGTTGAATTTGATACGACTAAATTAAGGGGAAAAAAAACTAAAGGATGTTATTGCCACATCTTCCATACAGTCCTGACCTCGCACTAAGACTTTTCCACATGGTTGGGCCATTAAAGGAGTTCCTGGGAGGCCAGCATTTCAGATGTGAAGCAGCCAGTCTGATCATGGCTGCATTAGAGTTGCACGGGATTATATTGAAAAATAAAGGTAGTTCCTTTATTTCACTCCTTCTTCAAATGTGCCATTTCAGTGTCTATGTAAATGAGCTTCTGCAAAAAAAGGAGAGAGAATGTTTTTTTTCATCTTTTTGTGTTTGTGCATGCATTGCAACTTGTGCAACCAACTTACTAACTAATTATAACTAATTAAGTAAGTCTACATGGAGTTAATCAGTTGGCTGTAACATAGTTAACATTGGTCTGATTGTGTTTTAAATCGCACATGATGACTCAAACAAGATTGTCCCAAACGAGATGTCTCCCATTATTCCTTTAAAATGCTGCCTAACAACACATGTGGCTTCTCTGGCAGGCTCAAGAATGAAACACTTGGACAATGGAATGTGGTTCATAATACTATCACTACAAATATATTTTCCTTATTTTAAATATTATCATCCATTAAAGTATATATTAAAGAAAAATATATATAATAAATACTTTATACGTATTCCAAAGAAGACCTGTGTCACCTGCACACTGAATGTGCTACTTGGCACATTTATGGTTACTTCTGTCAATGTTTAGCTAAATTCATATGAATGGTTTAGGAGGAGTTGTGGAGAGAGAAAAAATATGACGATGACAGGCAATGTGACATGACGGATAGGGATCCCTCTGTGTTTTATATGCAGACGACACAAAATGAGACGACGCAAAAGGTCCTCGCTTTGGCCTGACCCTCCTACATCATTTTCTAAATATGCCTCATTCACACGAAGCTTAAAGTCACATTAGTTGTTTAGTTTTTATATAATAAGGAAAATTGGGTCACTTCAGCTCTTCAAAATCTCATGTCTTTTTAATGAAGACTGAAAGAATGCTAGGAGAAAATGCAGCATCTGTTCGAGACACGCTTACGACAGATTACTGGAATCTGGGGGTTAACGTCTCTGGTTTAACTCACTCATCCCCAGATGTGTCGGTTTCTTTTGATGGCAGAGCTCTTTATAGACTAATCTTATACATACAAGTTCTTTGGCTATGGGAACGGCATGTTAGCAGCGCCGCCAGGCCACACCACTTTAGCCATAGTCTCATCTCTGGGCATGTACGGTTTGATAAGAGCTCAGTATTTTACCCAGTCTGAGAATTTACAGAATAAGAGATATACCTAAAATACATATCAGCAGCATAAACATTTCTCAATATTGTATTAAGCACAATACATCGGTGTTCAAATAATCAGCAAGCACACACTGTAAATTAGTAAGTAACTAGATGAGACGGTGACTATAGAAATGACATTTAGAGGATTGTAACAGGTTATTTGGTTATTATAATTGCCTCGTGGTGTGGAAACTTAATGAAACATACCTACAGTACCAGCCAAACATTTGGACACACCTTCTAATTCAGTGTCTTTTGTTTAAGTGATTTCTTTTCTACATTACAGAACAATGCTGAGGATTTCAAACCTATGACATAAAACATATGGCATTATGTAATTAAGTAAAAACAGCAATAACAACAGTCAGTTGTTGTTGTTTTTTTAAAAAGACATAAAGGTCAGACGTTCTGAAATAGTTCTTGCAAGAACAGTAAACATTCACAAAACCCATCAAGCACCATGATGAAACTGGTTTACATGAAGACCTTCCCAGGAAAGCAAGACCAAAATTTACCTCTGCTGTTCATTTAGAGTTACCAGTTAACAGCACCTCAGATTAGAGCTGTTAGAGAGGCTTTACAGAGCATAGGTAGCACACGCACCTCAATATCAACTGTACAACGGAGATTATTGCATATTCTGGATGCCTTCAGCATAGTTTTACAGTGAAGAAAGAAATAAAAATAAGAGGGGAAAAAACATGGAATTAGAAGGTGTGTCCAAACATTTGACTGATACTTTATGTTGACGCACAAAAAAAGAAAAGAAAGCTCATCTTCTTAAGAATTTGACATATGCTTAAAATGAAAGACATATGAGGCATGTACCTAATCAGATTACTCTTTAAAACCAGATTCATTTAGATTTGGTCACAGGCATGTTAACTAGAGAAAGAGGAGGTAAAGCAGCCGGGATGGAGATCACCAGGACGACCAGATGATACGATATCATGATACCTACAGTAGGTGCTGATTTTTTCTTTCCTCATCTCTACAAAGCAGGTCAGTTGTACACCATTATCTTCAACAATTATGCTGTGTTTGATGCAAAGTTTGTTTGATGAATCATGTTTTCTTTAACATCTTGTTGACGTCTGGGTGCATCACGCCAGACAAGACAATGTGATGCTCTGTTCTACTGAACAATCCTGAGACATGGCATTCATGTGGATGTTACACTGACATGCAAAACCTACCACAAATTAGTAGTACCTGATACAAAATAATGCAGTCTGCTACACTGAACAACATTTAGGAATGGTCTGAGGAACACATCAAAGGGTTCAAGGTGTTAACCTCCAAATTTCAAAGATCTCAATCTAGTAGGATCTATTAAAGGATCAGCAATCTAGTCGAGTCCATGCCTCAATGGGAAAATATCAGACAGGTCATTTTATGGTTATGTCCGATTAATGTACATCACCTTTAGCTGTCTAACATGTTGCTTAGAAATGACAAAGATGCATGCATGCATGTCTTTTTATTTCACCCCAGGCCTCACAAGTTGAACGTGCCATGATGGAAAATGATGTCATTCCAGCCTGAAATTACCACATACAGTACATGACAGGTCGAAAGCAGCATTAGTCCTCAGTCTGCACCAGGTGTTGGGTCATTTAGGGAAAAGCGGAGGCTACACAGGATGTTGCGTGTCTTGTTGCTATGCTAGAAACACCCTGAATGGCAACAAGCAGCTGCACCCATGGAAATAACCCAAAACAGGAACACCTTAATTCTAAACATTAGAATGCATAAAAATTATCCCAAGCTCACCTTTTTCTTTCCTAAATAAAGGTTTCCTTAAAGCTTATTTAAAATCAAAAAGGGCACAAAACAGGAAGAAAAATTAAGCACTTCACAGAATCCCACCACTCTTATGAAAGACCTGTAGAGAAAAACAACAACATATGTATATAACATGCCTGAACACCACAAACTGCTTAGTTATAAGCGATATGCATGTTCTCTGTGAGGTACTAACTACAGTTTAGCTCGAGCCTTGCCATATATTATCCTATCCTTGTCATTTAAATATTCAACACCAAAGCGAATTTACCCAACACTGGCACGCAACCTTGACAGACAGAAATGACACCTTACAGGAAAGCTTTTAGCGTACGGCAGGGCTGCGAGTTGGCACACGTCCAAAATCGAGCACCGGCTTTTCTTCCTGAACGCGATGCTGTGCGTGTCAGTGGGTGTCCTGTCAAGAGTACACTGAAATCCAACAACGGCACAGTCGATAACCTGCACTTAAACAGGTCACGTAAGAAAACAGACGAAATCTCACAGCAGAGTTTTAGTCAGGATTAGAACTAGCCACATTACTCCTCCTTGTTTTTCATCTCAAACTGTCTATAAGGCGTGGACACCAGCATGGAGCCATCCTCATCTCATCGGAGCTACGGGCTCCACGGACTTTCATGAGAACATGCTTCCATTATCATGCTAATCTTGGTCGAGGAAAAAGAAAGAGAAAGAGAGAGAGGAAACTAAGGGGAAATCGAAAGCTTAAGAAATCGAGCAAAAGTCATATAGAAATCACAAATAAACATATACACCTACAAAAGTCTAAATCTAAGCGCTGCAAGCTGTTCTCAACAAGATGTTATGATTCCAGGACATCACGGATGCAAATGTTCTCAGACACAAGAAAGTGTACTCTACTCACAGGAACGGAACGGTGCGTGCTCACACTCGAGGACACTTCCACGAAAAGCTCCTCTCAACCCAGATCCGGAGTCTCAGGCAACCCAGTTGAGGAGCTAATTTAAAATACGAGAAGCAGAAGTCATGACAGACCTGCAGATTTGGCGTAACACAAAACTAATCATTTGAGACGAGTAACTCAGGAGGCGAGCGAGACGACAAAGTGGAAAAACCTGTCGGTTATCTGCATAACTACACTACGTCTGTCATGCTTATACAAAGTTTCAAAGAAAACAACAACAACCAAGCATATAGATGAGATCAAAGAATGAACAAGAAGAAGAAATGTAATGATAATTATTGACACTGACTAACAACTTGCTAATTAGCTCCACGCAAATGTAGAACAATCAGAATTTCAGATCACCAAACTTTCCAGTTGAACCAGGAAGCATTTTAACAGGCAATAAAAAAAAATTTTAAAAAGCTTGGTCTATTGTATCTGGAGTCATTAACTGTTGTTGGACTCAGTTTTGAGGTGACATCACTGGACTCGGTCTCAATTCTATCCATGTTGAGTTTTATGGAGACATCTGGAACTGCTACAATTTCACTGTGAAACTGATTGGATTGCAGTGTTCGTGCGTTGAGATCCGAAATAGTAGGCTGAAATAGTAGACTGTCAAACTTGGCTGCATTCTAATAACACAGACCAAATATGGATCAAATGATTATAGCATTTAATCATTTGTTAAGTATTTCATTTGCAAGTCAAAAACATTAAATGAAATAAAAAGTTCTTATGAGCCCAATCTTTGGTGCATCAGATCCAGCTAATACTATCGTTTGAACATTTTAATTGGACCTGAACGCTTAATCAGAACCACAACCTGCGTTTGCGGGAGGTCGAAACGATGACGCAGAAAGAGCAATCAAATCGAGGACACCTACCATTTAAAACCTTATAAATTTTGCTTCCTTTTTTTTTTTTTTTTTTTTACTACTACGACTTAAAAATGTTTGTCGTTAGTGGGAAAGATAATGATTATTTACAAGAGCTCTTTTAACCTTAAACGAGCTTTCGAACTAACGGAGGGTGCTTGACATTCTGTACTCACTGCTGACTATTACTTTCAGGAAAAAATTAAACACGGACCTCTCGCAAACACGGGTCAGGACGAGAATTTCCATATTTCTTTACAGTTTGCCGCACCCCCACCCCCCCCACACACACTTGCACTCTTTTTATTTATTCCATCATTAACCTTCTGTTGTTACTTGTTTCAGGATCGGGTGGAACGATCTATACACAATATCTGAATTTGAGGTTTTCTAAAAAAATTTTAACGTGACCTGGCATTAAATATTCCACCAAAAAAAATTTTTTTGGGGCTTGCGTGGGCCCACCCGGTTCCCCCCCAAGGCTTCTCCGGTGATGATGCGCAGGTCATGTTATCATAATGTAAGCAAAGAAAGAATAAGAACAACACAGCTGTGTTTCACTTAAGCAATGGAAAAAGACAAGCAGATAGAATGTAGTGATTGACTAGGATGTGCTGCATGGCAGAAAGCCTGAATGATGATGGAACAGGACAGGCCCTAATTCTCTGCCGAGACATAATTGAAGGTCTTTCAGGAGATTCTGGCTGAGAGGGCTGACGCAGCAGTGGAATGTAATTGTGCGCCAAAAGCAGACTCCGAAGAACAAGTGCTAGTTTCATTTATTAAGACGATTTGGTTTAGACTCGCCAAGAAAGCAGGGAGTTTAAACAAAGCCTTATGTCAACTGCAACGCACCTTGAAAAAATACCTCCAGTGAAAACAAATGGGATAAGTGGTACCCTTTGAAACTCTCCGGTAGGACACAGTGGGCTTTTGTACCGCATCTACACCTATGCGTGTAGTCAATTTTCAGAGGAATGCTCTGTGAGACACTTTCCAAAACACCAGTCTGGCTTCGAAACCCACCGCTCGTGTTCTGCTTTCCCTTTTTTATTTATTTCTTTTTTAATCATTCTTCTTCTTCTTCTTTTATCACAACAGAGGGTGTCTGATCTTTCCTGGCATGCTAGTCTGCATTACAATGCTTCAAAGGAAGATGATGACTTCTGTTTTCTTTGGCTCGCTGCCTTGTTTTGTCTGATCAGCCCTAACAGTGCTGATGATGGTGAAAGCGCAGCATCCATCCACCTACCCACAGTTAGGTTACATCTCTCATATTTCAGTACACTGAAGGCAATGTTCAACAACCACTGAGTGGACCAACAAGTACTGGATTCACAAACACAGCCACACAGCTTGTGAAAAAGCCTTCATGTCAATGCTTTCCAACTTGAGAGCTGAAAAACCAATACCACCAATCGTACAAGATTCCCTGTTCTGACTGAACGGATTCACATAGGGCTTGAACTGTTAAAACCAAAACTATGTGTGTGGCCAAGAAAACTGATCAACAGGACCGAACACAACCCCATTCCCGACTGATGTTGACAAGGCAAGAAGCTACACCTTTAATCCCTAGTATGACATGATAAGAGTCTGCCTACCAAGCTCTAGATGAATGTACCTTGCAGATCTGTTAATGATGCAACTGTGATCTACCATAAGCAAGCTAGTGACTCCATGGTATCAAACGGGAAACTCACCTCCACCACCACCAAGTAGTCTAGTCATAATTCTACTAATCTATATGCCTGAAATATTCTTACAATATTCTTAGAATAGAAAAAGACAAGCAGATACACTGGGCTATTGATAATATATATATTTTAGACATCTGGCCATGCTGTGACCTTGACCCTGTTTGGATCCATTCCAAAATCTAAATCTCTTCATCTGCTGGTAGCAAAAAGATATGTGAAACATGAATTCTACAAACATTTAAAATCTAGTTCTTTAAATGTCATGCCAACAGTAATATCAGATGCATTATTAGATTCATGCATTAATATCAGATAAGCGCAGATTTGCTGAAATAAAAAGGTGTACTGTACTACAGCATTATGGAACTTGGGCCACTATTATATATTAATTAAAGAACGCTGCCTAACTGTACATATAGACATGAAATGATCTGAATCTCAGGACAGTGCAGTGATTGAAAGAAGAATCAATCTGGAAGAAAGAGTTGAATTTGAGAAGGTGGTCAATTCATCAATCTGATCAAGCCTTAAGCTGCTAGCCAAAGTTAAAAATAAATAAATAAATAAATAAATAAATAAATAATTTTTTTTTTTTTTAGCTTGTCACAATTAAGCAGACATTTTGAGCAGCTTGAGTTTGTATAAAATATAAAGGATAAGACGACCAGAAGCAGCCGTTCATAAATTAAGACAAGACTTCTATTGAAACACAGGCAGATAATGACCTGCTCCTTGACCCAAAAGCAATAGGGTAGGTCATGGGGCCTGTGAGGATAATTTAGTACACTGAAGTCCACGGTGAATGAACACACTGGTGCAAACTTCACAACTCCAAGGCCACACCTTGCTAAGTGATTCCCAAAGTCACACCCTGGAAAGCTAACACCAGCAAACGCTTAAGATTCCTTGCCCGAGGGTACAGAGGAAAAGATATTTACCTTTTAAACACTCACCTCTAGACCACGTATACTAAAAGCTCTACTACCGCACTGCTAACTCTTAAGCTCTCATAAAGTTGACCTTGATGAAGCAGCGGTATTATTTGGAATGAATCAAAATAATTCATTATTATGTTTGGTTTATAATAACCAGCCTACTTTTATAGGCATGCAAGGTAGAGGAGAAGGTGAATAAATGCAGACCAGCCAACAGAGATGATGAAGAGAGTTGAGAACAATGGCAAAATACGGAGGGAGAAAAAGCGAAATGTGAGGAAGGGTAGGGATCAGAGTTAATTACAGTCTCCAGGCCGTACGCATAATCTGCTTACCACCACAGCAAAGCAGAAAAACAAAAACAAAACCACATCGGACTTCTGTAATATGTATGTAGGCGCCTCGTGCAAACCACTAAGCCTGCAGACAAGAGTGCACATAGATTACTGAGTCATCAGATTTGTAATATCAGGTGCGGGGGCAAAGCTGGAAGAGGCAAGCAGAACTGGATTGGTGACAAGC
>JAAGKR010002026.1:0-100687 GCA_011419295.1 Clarias macrocephalus | reverse complement strand
CTTCATATTGAACTTTTAGTCTCATAGCACAAAGATCTACCAGGGACTGATTTAGGAGGATTCTCTGTTGAGGCTGGTTCCTATCAAAATTTCTTCCTATTCTCATCACAGGGAGATTTTCTCTCCACTGTTACTTGTGTACATGCTATCTGTTAAATACATACTGTACACCAAAATAAAACCCCAAATGATGTCACTATTGGCCAAGCAAACTACTCTTTGCTGTTGGATTCCAAATTATGCAATGCTGACTGCTCCATTGTTAAAAATTACACATAGTATAGACCTGAGTGCTCATGACAAAATGACACACAGACTGACATAAAGGCTCAATTAGCATCAATACCTGCTCTGGGAATCTCTGACATGCCTAAACTATTCTTACACACTGTATGCACTAAATATGAGATTCTCATAGTTGAACTTGAACTTGATTCATACAGTCTTCTTAGAAGAATTTGGGAGAAAAAAAACCTCCCACTGGTTATTATTTGACTAAACTAGATGCAGTAGCACAAGCCATGCCTCTTTGCATACGCGCTGTGATTGCTGCAGTATTGGCTATAAAGGTTCCAAAATCATTAGTGTTGTATAATCTGTTAACACTGCTTGTTCCTCCTGAAGTGTCAGTTTTATTGTTAGAACAGAAAACTCCCTTCATTTCTTCAGTGAGACAACTACATTGCATGGCTGTGCTTTTATCTGAACTGAACTTAACCATACAGTGATGTAGCACTTTAATTCCTGCTACTTGGCTTCCTATTGCAGAACCACAGCATGATAGTCTGGCTGTCACATGTGCAACCACAAGCACTAGGGAAGTATTATAGAGTGACACTATCCCTAACAGTGATTTAACCCTTTTTTGAAGGGTCTAGCTAAAAGAATTCACACAAGAGTGAATTCACAATGAGAATGAGGTGGGTTGTGTAGTAGTTACACAAGATAAAGTGCTGGATATGAAAAGACTTCCCAACCATCTCTCATTACAAGCTGATGAGCTCATAGCTCTTTCTGAGGCATGTAGACTGGGTGAAAATAAAATGTTAACTGTATACATTGACAGCCAATATGCATTTTCAGCCTGTCACTGTTTCACCAGGAATTGGACTGACATCTCTTAGATGCTGTACAGAATGCTATCCCCATATGTAGCCAAGTTGACGTATGCAGCAGACCATGCATCCAACAGTAGTATATTAGATATAGCAGAACAATATTGCCATACATATCGCTTTTCTTCTTGCTCTCAAAAATGCCGTTAGCTAGCCTGTTAGTTTTGTACTTGCATTCAAGCAAAATATGATGAATCAATATCTGAAGCATTAGAAAAGATTAATTAAGTTGCAAAATAATTAAGGTTGGATGAACATGGCAATAATCAGAGATTTTTGTACACAATGTTTAGGAATTTTGCACCATGATGATCTTTGTGTTGGTTGAGTATGGTATTCAGTAATGTGACTCAGAGATACACTCCACCATTGTTTGTGAATGAGACAAGAGACAAAGTGGAAATTTCCTTTTGCTCATTAGATTATGACCCCAAACCTGATTATGATAACGCAACACTCAACACGTAACATTGGATATGTAATTTCTAACCTACAGTATATTGCTTCAAAGTTTGTCGTTCACAAAAACAGTGTGCCATTTTATATTCAATCAATGTACTATATTGAGACTTTGTGCTTAAAATGTCTGTGAATTCATATTTCTATTTCTATTGAGAAAGAGGAAATGTGGGAGAAAATGAAATTTTTTTAAAATTATTTGTTAATTTTAGACTTATATCTTTATATTTTTATATGTGTATGCAAACTTGGTTCTGTTCTGTATGTTTGTGTGTGCTGTGTAAATTTAAAACTGCTTCTTTATTGGCGCTTACAACCGTGAGAAGATTGCTGTATTTCAAGGCTAGAATTATGTTTTGTCTTTCCCTGAGGCTAAAACTGAAGTAAGTATCAGTAATAAATGATTGGTTGAAACTTGTCTCTAAGGCACATGAACATGAAGAACCAGTCAAACGTCACCCTGGGTAAAGATAGCAATAGGAAAAATCCTTTGTGGCAGACCTGCATGCATGTGATTAAAACAAATGTTTTATGTTTATATAAACACTATACTGGAGGTCAAATTATTTTCAAATAAATAATGCAATATTTCAAATGAATAATGCTGAAAATTATTTTTTTTGTTTAAACATTACACTAACAACTAAAACTTAACTTGTAAATAACTCATGAAAGAATAAAGTTAAAACCAAGCACACCATTGTTTTTCATGTGAAATTTCGAATAAGTTTGATGTGTCACATGACCCTCTTCCTATTGAAAAAACAAAAGTTGTATCCAAGATGGCCGACTTCCAAATGGCCACCATGGTCACCACCCATCTTGAAAAGTTTGCCCCCTCACATATACTAATGTGCCACAAACAGGACGTTAATATCACCAACCACTCCCATTTTTTAAGGTGTATCCATATAAATGGCCCACCCTCTATATATAGTATATTATTTGTATAATTTGTCGGTTGCTCTCAAGTAATTATATTGCATTAATATTATATTATATTTCTAATCCCACCAAGGAACATTATTTGGGAACTTTTTTCAATTAGGTTGGAATTTATCTACTTTAATAGTAGTTCTGGACTACTATCAATGTTTAATATATGCTCTAAAAGTAATTTATATATATATATATTTATTTATTTTTTTTTTTTTTTAAGGGCTAGTCTAATGTTCCACAGATGATTTTAAAATGCATGCTCAATTGGGTTAAGGTCTGGTGACTGACTTTTGCTGTAGACATCTGTTTTCAGTTTGCTGCTACCTTAAGAAGTTACAACGTCAATAAAGAATACTGAACTGAAGCAGCCAGGTAAGCTCAGGCCATGACTCCATGAGATCCTTTTTTCCTCCACATGTTAGTTTTTCACTTTAGCAGAAGTTAATCTTGGTCTATAACTTTTAAGGCTTTTTGCTGCATTTTTTTAACAGCCCCTAAAATTTCTGGCATTAGCTGAACTGTATTGTGTCCAATGCATCTTCATTGGTTTTAATTATCTTTGTCAGCTTCTGGTTAATCTGTCCTTAGTTAGTGGCATTATTTAAAACTAAAACACCACTATTAAACAAAACCTACTGTCTACTTTGCATGAACATTCTGAGGACAAATAAAATAAACCAAAGTTTATTATGAAGTTATCCAGAACAATGTGATGACGTCATGTACGCTAATATCAGTGGCAAAATTCCATAGCATTTTTATATTGAACTGAACAAAATTTTTGAACTGAAAATTTTATTGAGAACACACACACAAAATGCAAGGTTAGTTGTTAGTTAGAATAGTTAGAAACCGTGAACCCTCCAAACCAATTGGTGGCGATAGTGCATAATTACGGGGCTTTCCAAGAGCCATAGAAAACGTCGATGAGAAGAAGAAGAAGAAGAAGAAAAACAGGCTCTGTATCCCGCGGAAACAGTACAGTTGCTGCAATAGTGTTTCAGGTGTGTAATATCGGCGTTTTGAAATATGAATGTTCTGTTGTATGTAGAATATAGTTATATTCTATATTATGAGCAAAAATAATATATTTGTAATAATCTGAAACATTAATTTCTTCCCAGAACATTTAAACGTTAAGTATTCTTGAAAGGTTTTGAGAGTAATTTATATTTTTCTTACAAACAGTATTATACAGATACAAGCCTGACTCCTAATCCTAAAGTTACATTCATAAGAAATAAAGTACAATAGCATGGGTACACTAACAAGGCATTAATACAGATAAAACCTGATGGCGATGTTAACGACGTCGGAATAACCGTGAAAATAATTAACTGGCCAGAAATATATTATTATTATTATTATTATTATTATTAACAATAATATTTAATGAGATATAACATAAGAAAATAGTTTATTGTCCCGTTAACGGAGAAATTCACTTAGTTACACCAGCAGCAGAGAAGAAGAGAGAAAAAAAGTGTGCTGTACCCCAAAATCTGGGGTAGTGTTGGCAATAGTTTAACTGCATTTCAAATGAACATGTGTGTACAAAACTACATCTATATCCGGAGGTGATCTAGCTCTTTTGCTGAGTGTTTTCCATAATAAAAGTGCGATGTTTTTATATTTATGTGTAAGGTCGGTCGGTGTCATAGCGCTCCCTACTGGCCTGGAGTGTGATGCAGAAAATTGGGAGGGAAAATATTGCGCTGTATGAGATATAACACAGGTTACAGATTTTCTATAATAAGAGGCTGAAATACCATGTTTTTGCTTTTCCAAACGTAACTTTTCATTTAAGCCAAAATCTTCTATTTTGGCCTCATTTATTCACAAAATATTATTAAAGCGGTCTCTGTGAACTTTAGCAAACTGTAAACAAGCAGTGATGCACTTTTTGAAGACAAGTGGTTTTAATTTTTTTGCAATTCTGCCATGCACTATTGTTCAGTGTTATCCTAATAGCGGACTCCTGGGCCTGTATTCACAAAGCTTCTTAGAATTCTCTCAGAGAGCTTCTATCTTAGCCTAAAAAGTCTTAACTGGGAGGATTAGAATAAAAGTGATTTAGAAATCTTCTTAGAGCAACTATGAGGAAGGTAAGTACAAAACTTTTATCTTAGTGAGGAGGCCTGGTCGACCCCGTTGCTAGGGATTGATGCAGCAGTTCAAGGACTGTGATTGGTTGATAAAATAACCTCTGACCTCTGTAAAGGTCTTGAAATGTGCTCTTTGTGAAAATAGAATACATGATAATAGAACAGACAGTAAAATCATATTGTTTGTATATAATGAAATTGTATAATCATAACCACGGACTACTTTATGCATAGTTTGTTATAGGCTAGTTATCTTATAAGATAATTAAACAGTTAAATGTTGAAAATGTGTCTACTTTTGAAACAACCAATTTCCACACAGTAGTTAGTATATTTAAGTTCTTACATTTATTTACTGAACTGATTTTATTACTTGTGATCCATTTCAGATTGATGGGAGCAAATGGCTCAGCTTTTATCAATTTACATGGTTGCAGGTTTAAGTTGCACTTTTGGATGGTATGTAGCCAACAATCCGAGCGAGATGGAAGGAAGTAAAAGAACAAGAAAACCAAATCGAACAGAAGAGCAGTGTTTACTTTCAGCTTTACATTTAGTGTTTGGAGAATATTTCTTCTTTTAGCCATTTTGTCATCTGCTATAGAAACTCTTAAGCCTCTTAAAAGTCCTCCTCTCTACTCTTAACAATTTTTAACTTAGGAGCTGTTTTTAGGGCTAAGATGTTATGTGAATCATTTTTATCTTTACTAAGATTTAATCGTAAATTTAAGGGGAAATTCTAAGAAAATGTCATAATTCTAAGATTTTCCTAGGAGCAACTTTTAGGCTTAAGAAGCTTTGTGAATACAAAGAATACAATCTTAGTCCTGGTCACTAAGATTGCCAATGTGATCTAGGTTTTAAGTTGCTTGGAAGTTACTCTTTGTGATCTCTTGGACACATTTTGCTCTTGAAGTAATTTTTGTTTGTTGATCACTCCTGGGGAGGGTAACAATGGTCTGGAATTTCCTCTATTTGTTCACAGTCTATTTGACTGAGGATTGGTGATGTCCAAACTCTTTGGAGTTTAATAATCTTGTGTGTAAATCTTCCCACTGGTTGAAACCACCTGACCAAGACTGCTCAAACTATCCCAAAAATCATAATAATTATTATTTTGGTCAATATTGAGGTGATGATTATTTAACAGGTTTACTCACTAATATTAGAAACTTTATGCATTTATTGAACTTTTAAAAAGAAACATCTATCCATCACAATTTGGCTATTCTCAAAGTTGCGCAGATCCTTATGCTTGCCTATTGTTCCTGCTTCCAATGCATCAACATCAATAACTTCCTGTTCACTTGCTTATCTTATAGCCCAGCCCGTACCAAGCCATGGAAAGTGACTGCTTAAACCTCCTGCCATCTGTCTGTGAAGTTCTGGCTGATTCCAAACTATTGCTGCATGATGACACATCTCTGGAAAAGCTTCTTGATTGTTTTAAGGACCTAATAGTGCAAAGTAAGTACTGTACATTTAAGTGGAAGTAATGATAAGGTCATATTTCAAACTCCATCAAATATTTATTGAGAAACTGAAAACAAATCACAAATATTCAAAATTGAATAAAGAAAAGAATACAGTTATGGACAAGTCACAGAAAAATCAGAATAAAACAGACTGAAAAGGCTGGAGACAAGAAGAACCTCTACAATCCCGGTTCACTTATATCCCTGGCACCCAAGAGCGTGCACACACCCAAGTAGCCCATGCATGCTTGGCCAAATCTAAGGGGATGCAAACACAGAGAAAATCAGCAGGGGGGAAATAATGACAGTAAATTAATAGTAGCATTGCATATAATCACAAATTTCACAATGAAGAATAAGAGTTCAGGGTTCTAGATTTTTAAGAAAATTTAAGAGAATTGCATTGAATCTTTTCAGTGACCCCATGAACATGAGCAGGTGACATTTTTGGGAACACCACATTTCACCTGGGAGAATTTCCATCGCATCGTAATGATCTTTTTAGCAACTGCCAGGTCTACTAGAGCAACACATTAGTTTGAACTGGTTATATTTTATTGTGAAAGATCATTTAGTGTCATGACCATTACGGTCACTGGTACCGATACTAAGATAAAATCTGGCATGAATTCATCAGCACAGAACTGTGCAACTGGTGTGCAATTTCCACATCATATGCAGTAATGTTCCAGGAGACCTTGGAGTGCAAAAGCTGCACAAGGGAGAGTTTGTCAGTTTCATATATTGAAGTTTGCATAGCGTGAGAAATGTTCTTTGTATAAATTTGAGGTGAATTAGCTGATGATCAGCGTTGCAAGAAGCCTCCTTTATCCTATCCCAAGCTGGATCCTTATGTCGAAATCTGGATCCAGCATACGATAATCTTAGATTTTTTTTTTTTGGAAATTTAAACAAAATACGTGTACCATTATATAAAATGGTAAATGTCTTTGTTTAGTGATTTATTTTCCACATTCTGCAACAATACTGGGGAGTTCAAAACTATGAAATAACACGTATGGAATTAGGTAATTATGTAACAACAGTCAGTTGTTATTTTAAGACATTAAGGTGAGCTGTTCTGGAATAGTCCTTGCAAGAACAGTGTTGTCAAGTGCATTTGCAAAAGCCATCAAGCACCATGATGAAACTGTCTCTCATGAAGACCATCCCAAAAAAGCAAGACCAAAACGTACCTCTGGTGCAGAGTTGTTCATTTAGAGTCACCAGCCTCTGAAATCACCAATTAACAAACAGCACCTCAGATTAGAGCCGTTATGAAGATTTACAGATCATGAGTAGCAGATATACATCTCAATATCAACTGTTCAAAGGAGATTATTGTGTATTTTGGACACCTTTAGCGTTGCTTTACAATGTAGAAAGAAATCAAAATCAGGAACTGCGATGAAGTTAGAAAGTGATTCCAAACTTTTGAGCGGTTGCGTATGTATGAAAATATTGTGCATTTTTTTAATTTCCAAAAGAGACTGTGTTAACAGTTTCAATTAAAAATCACCAAAATCTGTTAATCAATAGGTACCTAAAACTTTACACAAGACTGTGTGTATACATACATACATACATAAATACATACATACATACATAAAAACATACATACATACATACATACATACATACATACATAAAAACATACATACATACATAAAAACATACATACATACATAAAAACATACATACATACATAAAAACATACATACATACATAAAAACATACATACATACATACATACATACATACATAAAAACATACATACATAAAAACATACATACATAAAAACATACATACATACATACATACATACATACATACATACATACAGGGGGTTGGACAGTGAAACTGAAACTCTGGCTATTTTAGTGTTTCATGGATAAATTTGAGCAGCCTGGTGGCCAATCTTCATTGATTTGCTCTTACTGGTTTAATGTGCAGAGTGTGAAGGTTTAATTAGCAGAGTATTAACTGAATTTTGCTTAATATTTTGCAATGCACACAACATTATGGGTGACATAATCCAATCCAAACCACATCCAACAGGAGTACTTGTGGACGTCCTTCTTGGTGGTATGCTGATATTACCCTGGATACCGTGGCTCTGGATGCTTCACAAAGACTTCCTGTCTTGGTCACAGATGTGCCAGCGAGACGCGCACCAACAATTTGTCCTCTTTTGAACTCTGATATGTCACCCATAATGTTGTATGAATTGCAATATTTTAAGCAAAACTGTGCTATTATTCTGCTAATAAAACCGGCACTCAGCACTGGTGGAATGTGCAATCAACCAACCAAAAAGCAATTAAATAAATAACAAATAAAACCTGGACAAGAAAGTTTTCATTATAAACCAATTTCTAAGTGGCTTTAAGAATGGTTGCCAGACATAAAAAAAAATTAGAATAGCAGTCTAATTGTATAAATAAAATGCAAGACTTTTTTAAATCCAGTGAGCACCTGCTGGTGGCATTGCCTCCTTCCACTTATCAATGCGAGAAGGGAGCTAAAGAAGGGAGCTATTGGCCCTGAAGTCATTCATCCATTTGACACCAAAGAGTGGAATGAATGGGGCTAGTTTCAATGGTATTTGGCATATTTTTGACAAGGTATCATAGATGAATCTCCAACATTTGGGCATGGCTGGAGAAGTTTGGGCATGGCTGGAGAATATGCATAATCATAGCTGGTTCCTGCTTATGTTGGTAACATGTGGGATCAAAATTCTCTCTGATCTTAACAGTTTTACTTTTGACCAGTGAAGCTGGGGGACATCATTTTTGTATTTATTTTTATTTACACATAATGTGGCTGAATGACTTGTTTATTAACAGCACTAATCATATTTTTATCGTCTGGTTTACATTTATAAACCAAATCTAAGAGTGAGTGAAAAGGAGACGGAATGAATCAGAGTTACAGAAAATACAATTCTTCACCTGTACATACCTAAATGTGTCCTGGAAGTATAAAAATTTTGTAGAAATTGTTTGATTGAGCCAAGATTCTTGTAAATGTAAAGGTAAAAAAAAGTCATAACTTTACATTTTAAGCATATCCCACAAAAGCATTATCTGTATAGGATGGAGCAAACATACAGTGCCCATTCAGTGGTACTATCAAAGACAGATCAGTAAGCTTGGATGCATAAATTGATTCCAAATTTGAATGTTGATACAGGATGTAGGCAGTTTAGTACATAATAATAAAAAGGAAGATATTGATTATTTGGAATAAATTATGTTTGAACTGTGATCTAGAGCAGTCTTCAGAACGCAATTCTTATCACCTAAAATAAGGTTGGCATTATCATGTTTGGGATCTGAGACAGTAAAATTAGTTAAAAAAAAAAAAAACCCTCATTGTCCCAATTTGGTGTGTACACATTGGCCCCAAAGAGTGAGAATCTGTATACTTGCCTACCTACGATAATATAGCAGAATATATAACAGTAGTGTCTGAGTCTACAGTTGTTGCTACAAATAGAAGGTTATTATTAATCAGAATAGCAGCCCCCTCCCCTATATTTGGACGATTCGGACGTTGGAGTAATATAATTGTCTGATTCACGCCTGTCTTTATTTAGATTGATGAAAAATATATACATTTTTATGTATATACACAAACACGTACACATAAAAAACACATCTCATGAAAAATCACCCTTCTCAATAGATGCTGTCACCATATCTAAAAGAAAATGGCCTAGTTTCAAAATGCTAAATTAAATTCAGGTGGTATTGCATTTATGCTTGGGGATATGTGTTTGCATGGAGTGTGCTGCTTCTTTCAGTTCTTCTAAAATTAGGGGGTTGTCAAGACTCAAGGAATACTCTAGTGCAAACTGTGGCAAATCAAGCAGTTTAAGAAAATTCTCACATGTAATTCTGTCCTGTTTTTGTTTCTTGTTTGTGAGAACCATTTTGTATACTAAAATGTAAACCATTTTGAATTTTATAGAATTAGACCCTTTTTTCCCTTCAGCTAAGACTGCAATGCAGATGTTGCATCTCCAGCTGTGGTCCCTAATAATCCTTAGGAAACCAACAGGAACTTTGCACACTGACATCTGCACTATGAGACAATATCATAGTGAGGTGATGATGTCATCACTATGATGTCATAGTGCTGGTGTTGCAAAGCTTATTGTTCGTACCACAAATTTAAAACAGCTTACAGGACTTGATTTGAGGTTGCAGCATTTAATTAAACCTTTTATTATAGACAAATTCATTCATTTTTGTAATTAAATATGTTTATTACTTGTGGGTTAATTCATGTTTTTGTCTTCCACCAGATGATAAGCAGAGTCTTATTCAATATCTGCCATATCTTCTGCAGTTCTTGCAGAAAATAACAAAATCTCAAACAATAGAGCCCTCTATTTTTTCATTCTCACTTAAACTTGCTGGGCTGCTGGCAAGTACAGAGCACAGTTTCATTTTGCTGCAGGTAAGCTTGTTAAAAGGAACACTTTCTTAAATGTCTAAGTTACTGTCTTATTTGGTCAGTGTGTTGCCCAGTCAGAGTGGACCTTAGAGTATGGGGCTTCCATCAGTCAAAGTTATTATAATTTACTAAAATACTTTTTTACTGCAATTTTAGTAACAAATTGTTTACAATAAATTTTATTTGTGTAGCACTCTTACCAATGAACAAAGCCGTTTTTTATGAACATTTGTAAATGTTTGGGTGATGCCACATAGTATGACAAAATAGTATGAAAAATACAGTATATCCATTCTATAACCATGTTCAAGAAATAATGTTTTAGTTCATCTAAAGGCCACTTTACTGATGTTACCAACTGTCCAGCGATGAAGAAATAGTTTTTTGTTCAATTTTAGTTCTTAAACTATTCAGACAATTGTAGTCACAGGCCATAATAGTGAAACTGGTTGTATCCATGCCATAAATCTTCATGGGCACTGAGTGGAACTGCTCTCAATTAGCGCACAAGTCTATCAGCAGACCATATGGGGCCATCCTTGGCAGGAGCTAAGACATGGTCTACATGTGACTAGAACTCCAGAAACTGGAAGGGGGCATGAGGAAGGTCTTTATTAGAACTCCAAACAGAAGTGGGGCACCAGGATGCATCAGACTGGGTCGGAGGGCAGAAACGGCTGGGATCACTGGTTGATTATATTACTGAAACAGATTTTTTGAGTATTTCTTCTTCTTCTTCTTCTTCTTCTTTTTTTAAAGGGGGTGGGGCACACAGCAGCTAGCAGATGATCATGATTTAGCAGCTCACATATTTTCAGTATATTCCATCTATATAATAATAGAATATAGAATAGGAACCTATAGTAAATTATCATATTCATGTGATGTAACCTGACATTTATAATGCAGTCATTATACAGTTATTTAACACCTGGCCAATATAAAAAAAAACACAATTACATATGCATTCCCTCAACCTGCCAAGGCTTAAATAACCCAAATATGACATACCTACAACCAAATTTCTGCAAATTATTGAACATTGACCAATCAGCAGCAGTAATTATATCAGTAATTAATCATTTGTCGTATGTACAAAGCTTTGAAGTGTTATATATAATGCGTTCGCTGGGTAGTGTGTGTTGAAAGATTTATGTTGTAACTGCTAATGATGTTGCTCAAGCAGGAACGAGGAGTGTTGGAGTATATGTTTCAGCCAGATAGGTGGCATGTACTGGAGCTCTGGGAAAATTCCTCAGTTCGTTATGGATGGCTACAGGGATTGTGGAACATGTTGCAGCATCCACCATCCATTAACCTTCTCTCCAAGAATGGTAAATAGTTTGATCTCGCTTGAAGGATTTTGACCGTTTTCAGTCTTACAGGATAATGAACAGCTTCTATTTTCATATGAAGTATTTAAAGATGATTGCTTAGTAGTAACTAAAAAGTAAAATACTTTGCAGACATTTGTATAAAGAATTAACATTAGAAAGATCTGGATCATACACACATGGACAGTTAAAGTACTAAAGTACTCCTCCTGTTTTTTCATGTTTAACTGAATTATATTTTATTTGCCTTTTTTAATTCTGATACTAAAAAAGAAATATTAATGTCAAAATATAAAAAAAACGGATTTAAAATATAATATACAGTATTTATACAATTATTATAAAACAATATAAACATTTGATTGCATAATTATATACTCCTTTACTATGACATACCTGTTGGTAGTGTTTACTATGCTTGCATCTGGCAAAATGTACCTCAATAAAGGAAGAGCACTTTAACTAACTTACTGACAACATTATTGAAAAGTGTTAGACAGGAGGTGGATACACTGAATATTTGTTTTAAAAATGGGAAGAATATTGCCATTAGAGCATGCTGGCTTAAAAATCTGAGTAATTGAAAAGTATTAAGCATCAGTACAGTTATTGTATTATGATCAAATTATTTACTTTATCAAGCAAAGAAAACAACTAGGAGGATTGCTGTAAGTACTTAAGCTGCCTTAAGAACAGCCCACTCACTCACCCATAGTCTGTACCAATTTATCCGGGATATAGGGTTGCAGGGGCCTGGAGCCTATCCCGAAATACTTGGCGCACGAGGTGGAGTACACAGGGTGACAATCAGGCCACACACACTCATTCACACACTGGGCAATTTCTGAATGCCAATTAGCCTAATCTGCATGTTTTTGGACTGGGGAAGGAAACCCACTAAGCACGGGGAAAACATGCAAACTCCATGCACACAAACTCGGAGGCAGGAATTGACCCCGGATCCTGGAGATGCAAGGTGACTAACCACTTAACCACTAAACCAACGTGCTGCCAAGAACAGACAATGCATTATTAATACCTGAAAAGAACCGTAAATTTTGCAAAAAAATTGTGATCAAACATCATTTAAACATAAACCATGCATTACTTGCTTCTCATGTGTTCTTTTTACGTTTATTGAGGTGTCTGCCTGAAAATTTAGTTTGTTGTGTCTCTCTTCTTAATTAAATTGTTTCTTGCTTCTTAATTAAATTGTTTCTTGCTTCTTCATTGTTTCTAATTTATAGCAAAGTGTGTGTTCTGTGTCTTTCACAGGATCCATCAAGTTGGTCCTCCATCTGCAAAATGATAAAGGCCTTTTTATTACGTCTTTGTCTAGTCAAATTTTAGCCCACATATTAAACTCCATGACACCAGTGGTCTTGAGCAACTTTACTAAGATTGAGACCCCAAACTGCTGTCCAAACAGCAATCAAACAGAATTTGATTCAGTTACAAAAGAAGTAATGACCCATGTAGCTACCTCATTAGCTTCAAAGGAGCAGGCTGTTATTATCCCAGCTTTGAAGTTGCTGGCCACAATTCTCACCCAGTGTAGAGAACCACTCAAGAGTATGTTTTGGAAGCATGCTGTGGAGCCATTGGAAGTTTTAGCAAACGTTAAAGATGGGTCCTTTACACTGCCCATCACAGCAGTCCTTCAGGCTGTTGCAAGGTAAGTTTTACTGCATACTGTGTTGCGTACATTTCCATCTTTAGAAATTTTTGCATTAAATCCCTACTTTACTGTATTCTCTTCCAAAAGAAAAAAAGCTTCAGCTTCTACTTACAATAAAGCATACCAAAACAAGTCTTTTTGTTTAGGGGATTAAAAATAAATTGTGGCAAAAACCTGAACATTAAACTGTATTTTGCGGTCCAAATTTATTATTGCTTAAACTCTCACTCCTGGTCAAACTCATGAGTGCTCTAATTGTTTCTGCTCACTCAAAGTGTATTTCCACCCTCTTTCTTCTCTGTACGCTCAATATCACAACACCGTGCTCTCTCAATTCTAGCGGGTTAGAGGCTGAATAAGGGACAATGCCAGCCAATCAGAAGCTGGACTGGAGTATATTCTTACGACCTGTTTCTGATTTGTTGTGTTCCCTCAATGCCTGACAAATAGTTTCTATCACTATTATTTTTATCAGTAAACAGATCGCACGCATGCGCAAACACTAAACACAAAAATATACACTACTGTCTGAATAGAGACAATCGCTTGTACAATTCTAACTGGCATATAAATTACTGTATTAGTTAAGAAACCCGATTCGTTAATTCTAGTTGTTACACAGAATCTCTGAAAACAGGTTAAAAAAATTTAATAAAAAAATCCAATGTTTAGCACTTGACTATATTTTATGATTACATATGCATATGTATTGCACACTAATAAATATACAGTCGTGGCCAAAAGTTTTGAGAATGACACAAATATTAGTTTTCACAAAGTTTGCTGCTAAACTGCTTTTAGATCTTTGTTTCAGTTGTTTCTGTGATGTACTGAAATATAATTACAAGCACTTCATACGTTTCAAAGGCTTTTATCGGCAATTGCATGACATTTATGCAAAGAGTAAGTATTTGCAGTGTTGCCCTTCTTTTTCAGGACCTCTGCAATTCGACTGGGCTGCTCTCAATCAACTTCTGGGCCAAATCCTGACTGATAGCAGCCCATTCTTTCATAATCACTTCTTGGAGTTTGTCAGAATTAGTGGGTTTTGTTTGTCCACCCGCTGCTTGAGGATTGACCACAAGTTTTCAATAGGATTAAGATCTGGGGAGTTTCCAGGCGATGGACCCAAATTTCAACATTTTGGTCCCAGAGCCACTTAGTTAACCCTTTTGCCTTATGGCACGGTGCTCCATCGTGCTGGAAAATGCATTGTTCTTCACCAAACTGGTGTTGGATTGTTGGAAGAAGTTGCTGTTGGAGGGTGTTTTGGTTCCATTCTTTATTCATGGCTGTGTTTTTGGGCAAAATTGTGAGTGAGCCCACTCCCTTGGATGAGAATCAACCCCACACATGACATGACACAGGACTGATGGTAGCGCTCACCTTTTCTTCTCCAGACAAGCCTTTTTCCAGATGCCCCAAACAATCGGAAAGAGGCTTCATCCGAGAATATGACTTTGCCCCAGTCCTCAGCAGTCCATTCTCCCGACTTTTTGCAGAAGATCAATCTGTCCCTGATGTTTTTTTTGGAGAGAAGTGGCTTCTTTGCTGCCCTTCTTGACAGCAGGCCATCTTCCAAAAGTCTTCGTCTCACTGTGTGTGCAGATGCGCTCACGCCTGCCTGCTGCCTTTCCTGAGCAGCTCTGCACTGGTGGCTCTCCGATCCCGCAGCTGAATCCTCTTTAGGAGACGATCCTGGCGCTTGCTGGACTTTCTTGGATGCCCTGAAGCCTTCTTAACAAGAATTGAACCCCTTTCCTTGAAGTTCTTGATGATCCTATAAATTGTTGATTTAGATGCAATCTTAGTAGCCACAATATCCTTGTCTGTGAAGCCATTTTTATGCAACAGAATGATGGCTGCACGCGGTTCTTTGCAGGTCACCATGGTTAACAATGAAAGAACAATGTTTTCATTGTTTTCATGTCATCACCCTCCTTTTAACATGTCAAGTCTGCCATTCTAACCCAATCAGCCTGACATAATGATCTCCAGCCTTGTGCTCGTCAACATTCTCACCTGAGTTAACAAGACGATTACTGAAATGATCTCAGCAGGTCCTTTAATGACAGCAATGAAATGCAGTGGAAAGTTTTTTTTTCGGGATTAAATTAATTTTCATGGCAAAGAAGGACTATGCATTTCATCTGATCACTCTTCATAACATTCTGCAGTATATGCAAATTGCTATTATAAAAAACTTAAGCAGCAACTTTTCCAATTTCCAATATTTATGTAATTCTCAAAACTTTTGGCCACGACTGTACTTACAGATTCTAATTAACAGCACTCATTTATGGGGTGCAGAGGTGCTACATGTTCCTTCACAGGTGTAAGAGAAAAAAAATTTTTTTGCACCCAGGCAGTATAGAATGCAAGTATAGGCAATAGACAGCTATTATTTATTGTTGTATTTTTTACATTTTTATTCTCAATAATTTCTATCACAGGAGTCCTGTTTTGTTCCAACCAGATTGTAGAGTGGAGACATTGATGGATCTCATGTTTTTTTCAAGATGTACAATTGAATCTGTAAAGTTTGCAGGCAGTATCTTGCAAATGGAAAACTGGTGAGTGTAAAAAGGATACATTTCTGATATTTAAATACAATGGAACCTCGGATTGCGAGTAACGTGGTTTACAAGTGTTCCACAAACCGAGCAAAGATTAAAAAAAAAATTTAATCAGAAACCGAGCAAGTATTAGGTTATGAACATGTATCACGCATGCGACTCTTATTTTGACACCGAGCAGCAAGTGATCACAACTGAGCCAATGATTTTTCTCTCTTGTGCTGCGGGAATTATGGGTAATTGTCTCCCCTGCTGCGTCTTAGTGCTCGGCTCTTACTGTTATACATACTATTATACATCAACATCTCCCTCTCTCTTCTGTGTGCTATGTGTTTGTTTTGGGCTGTAGAACGAACAATTTGAGTTTTCATTATTTCTTATGGGAAAAGTCTATTTGGTTAAGAGAGTTTTTGGAATACGAGTCTGCTTCCGGAACTAATTATGCTCGTAATCCAAGGTTCCACTGTAGTACAATTTATTAAGATCAGTAATTTTTTTTATTCCTTTTGTTTGTTTGTTTGTTTTAGCCCTGAAGTTTTAAAGTGTAAGGCCACAGATGTACTTCTTCTTCCGCTACTGTGTGCCACTGCATCCCCACTACAACTTCATGAACTAGGTGCATATTGTCTTTCATACATTTTTTTTTATGTACTGTATACTTGGGTCTTATCAGGAAAATGAAAGCATGAAGTACAATGCGTGCCAAACTATACAGTACTGAAATGAAAAGACGAACAATATTCCCTTGGCAGTTAATTTCCCCTGAAAGAAACTAACATACTATTAGTTTATAATTGTAGTTGTTGGAAGTGTGTGTGCATTGCCTCGCTGTAGATAGAGTTCATATCGTTCACACAAATTCACAATCATAATTAAATCCTAATCAGAATTCTGCAGAAGGTTTTTTTATTTTTTCAAAGGTTTTTCTGTGAAAATGCCTTGTTTATGTAAGGCTCAAAGGATGAAGTAATACTCTGGTAAATTGTGAAGTGCATTCTAAGATATATTTTTTTACTGCACAACTCATGAAATATTCAGGCAGATGGGTTACAATAATAGAAGACCACTTCTGTCCACCAAAAGCAGAAAGCTTACTCTCCAGTTGGCACAATATATCCTGTTGAAGACCAGTTAAATGTACATACCTGCCTATTTGTAAGAATCTTGCATGCAGTATACAATTTTTCTGTGGTGATTGTATGGTTTACAAACTTGGTGCATCCCCCTGTATGCATCTATAATTTGTACAGGGTTCTAGGAAATTATTTTAATAAAGCACAGTTTTTTAATGTCTTGTCTTTACCTGTCTGAATACAATATTATCTTGTGCTCTTTCCTTATCAAGCACATCAATGTACAGATTTTTAATCTAATTATTTGAATCTAATATTTCTTCATAATATTCTTAATATTTCTCATTCTCGTTGATGTAGATAAGCTAAATGTCCACATATCACAACTTGAGAGGCAGCTATCCCAGAAAGCCTTCTGTGTGTGTTTGCTTACTCAGAGCCTGTACAGCATAGCAGAGCATGTCTGTAAGGTAAGATGAACCATATTCAGTTATCAATAATAATCAGTAATATTCCCTTATTACTACATACTAATAAATAACATTAACTGTATGTACAAATTTTCATTAATTAATTTTTGCCGGTAGTTGTAATAATTATTGGCTAAGGTCTTGTTCTGATGACGAGAGTGTCAAACGAGTCTGTAGTCTTATCCTGCATTTTGGTGGCTATTTTTGGGCAGATGATTTCTTCTACTCCCAGAACCACTGTTTCACAGTTTAATGAAGCTTGGCATTTTTGTTCTGAAATTTGCTCATGACGTCTGGAAAGGAAAAATCCATTGATATGATAGCCTGGTCAGTACAGTCAGGTACTCAGCGAACTTCATTTTAATGTATGTTTCTGAGGCATCCAATTGCCTTCATTGACTTGTACAGTGGACACTGTGCATGATGCTGGAAATGTGGAAATTGGCAAGGAGTGTACTTGTACAGGGTTGTGCTGCTTGTACTCAGAAGGTCCTTGCTATGTTTAGTATCCTTTTGCGTACTGCAGTAAGCTAAAATAGAAAAGACAACTGCACACAAGACATAGATGTAACTAGAAGACAATCAGATGAGAATTCCACAAGCAGTGAGGAATTGCCACTGTCAGCAAAATGACATAGAACATTACATTACAAACCTACTGGATCTTGTTTACTGAGCTGAGACTTGCCCCTCCTCAGTTACTTCTATCTAAAAGCTTTTTCTATGTAAAATAAATGTGGAAGCATGAGTGAGAATTGCAAAACAGCATTTGAAAAAAAAAAAAAAACTTCTGGAACAATGTCCTCTAGCCAGATGAGACCAAAATGAAGTTGTTTGGCCTTGATACCCAGTGTCATGTTTGGTGAAAACAAAACCCAGCATTTCAGAAACATCTCATATCCTTTGTCAAGCGAGGTAGTGGATGGTGATTTGGGCTTTTTTCTTCAGTCAGAGGACCTGGGCACTTGCCGTCATTGAGACAACCATGAACTCCTCTGTATACCAGAGTATTCTAGAGTCAAATGTATGGCTATCTGCCTGATAGTTAAAGCTTGGTTGAAATTGGTCATGCAACAGACAATGATCTGAAGCACACCAGTAAATGGAGATCAGAATGGCTGACTAGACTATTCCAAAACCATGACCCTTTTCTTTTTCAAAGTTCAGACTTTTCAACTTAATTGAAATGCTTTTGTGGGACATTAAGAGAGCTGTGCATAGGCCAATTTCCAAAAACTGCAATTAACTTTGTGTATATCAGTTGCATTTTAAATATCGGTCAACTTGAATAAGTTAAATAACTTGAATTCAATAAACAGGTAAAAATTATCACCACAAATTAACACTTGTATCCCCACACAAAGTTAGAGACATAGTAAGGAATGATCACTTTCACGCAAGTAATAAAGTCATCTTGTCCAAAGTGTAAGCAGGCACTCTGCCTAGCAATGACGGTGTAACCACACATGAATGTGGACATAAAATATATCCTAAACTTTAATTGCATAATTTTTTTTTAATAATTAGACTGATGATTAATAGTGAAGTTAAAGTAATTTGAACGAAGATTAAAATCAAGGGGAGAAAAACAGAAACATGATTAAATTGTTCACTCTCTGTTTTCCCACCGTAAAGAAATCTTTGGCTCATATTCCTGTTCAGCTGATTGCCTCCTCTGTGATAAGACTTCTGAAAATATGCATTGGTCATCGCCCCATCACTTCACAGAATGTTGATGTATTTCCACATCTCATTGGCTGTTACAAGATCCAGCAGTGCAGTATCGATCTACTAGGTAACCTCACAGTTTATGCAGGTAAGCAAATTAGAATGACATTTTTCTATGTAATAACTAACACACATTGTATAATAATAAAGGACACTGGTGGCTCAGTGGTAGGTGTTCCGCCTGCCATGCGAAAGACCTGGGTTTGATTCCCTGTCAGTGCCCAAACCCCAGCCACTGGATGCAGTGCCGGTCCCAAGGCCAGATAAAATGGGAGGGTTGCATCAGGAAGGACATCCACATTTTTGTGTGCGCGCTTGATATACCGGGAGTGATCTAGTTATATCTGAAATATATTTACACTCACTGGCCACTTTCTTAGGTACACCTTTCTAGTACTGGATGAATCCGGATGAAAAAAAGCTGGATGAATCCATGCTTTCATGTTTATGCCAAATTCTTACTCTGCCATACAGATATTTTTTGTTCGTTTTTTCCTGAAATTGACTCATTAGACCAGGCAATGTTTTTCTCAAGTACAATAAGAAGGCAAGAAATTTAACTCTTCAAAATGCACAGCTGTGAATTAAAATGCACTCCATGTGACTCTGGAATCTAATGTGAGAATTCCAAGCTGTTCTACATCAAAGCTAAATGTAGCTACTTTGGACAATCCAAAATCTAAAATATATGATGGTCATTTAATTTTTAATTTCTGTTATAATTCCATGTGTGTGCTTTCATGGTTTGGCTGTCTTTATTTAGGACCAAAATTATTTCTAGTTCAGAGTAGGACATGTTTATGTAAAAGAATCTACTCTTACTTTCTGCATGGAGTAGGACTGCTCCTAGGAATCATGTAATGTCACTGTTTATGACTCCGGAGCCACAAAGTCGATAGTAGGTGTTGCAGTTTCGTAGTTTGAAACTGTGGAAAATCAAAATGGTGAAGCACCAATTGTGTAAAACCTTTACACACACAGGCAAAACTTAGATGCGTGACTTGATTACATGAAGTTATCCTAATCAGATTGCTCCAATCACAACTGTTTCAAGCTTTGTTTGTTGTTGAGTTGTTGTTACGATATTGGGTTTATTTATTTATTTTTTTTTTGTCTGCTCATGCTTGCTTAGTCTCTGCTGTGTCTCTGCTGGTGGAGGGATTGGGGGGGGGGGTTTATCTTCCCTTGTTGTTTCAGGTATTGGTCGCTGCCCTGCCTGTCCTTTGTTGGTCCTGCCTTCTGCCGGATGATTGGGTATCCAGGAGACTCAGAGGCCTGCTTGAGGCCTTCGGACCACAGTGCTACAGACCATGTCTTTGCTTACTGTTTATCTGATGATCATTTGTAAAATTATATTGTGTATGACCTCGTGCTATGTTTCCGACTAGGTTTTTGTGTATGCCCTTGTTTGGTTTTGGTTGCCTGGTTGTAAATGTGTTTTGTATACATTTGTGTATATAGTTCTGTAATTAGTGGCTTAGTAGGGAGTCGATGCCATTTTGTTTACACCTTGATTTCTCTTGGTTTGTGGTTAGCAAGGGAGTAAGGGAAGAATTTTGTATTTCTGTTTCCTTATTTTTTTGGTGCAGGCTAGTTGTTTCACTTTGGTACTGAGTAGAGGGCATTTTGTTTATTGTTTTGGCCTTGTTGGCTTCTGGAGCGCACAGCCACCTTTTGGGGATTTGCTTAGTCACCTTTTGTAAATAAACACTAAGCAAACGACTTTTGGTCTCACCCCCCTTTTTTTTCTTTTCATTCCCGTTACGGCCCGACCTAGACTGGGGCGTAACAGTAGGACTGTCGTAATCTGATTCGAACAGAAAGCAGAACTGGAGAAAGGGTTAGATTGTTTTGTTTGTGGAGGAGGTAGTAAAATGTAAAGAAATAATTAATGGAAAATTCTGCCCTACTCTTACTTCTAAAGATGTAAAGAAGTGCACAGCAATTTTTGAAATTGTCAATGCCACCTGCCCGATTTACCCCTGAAGAGAAGTGATGAAGTGCTGCTCAAAAAACAGTTGCGCACAACTGTCAAATACTTTTATATAAATATTGTCTGTGTTCACTTGTAAGGGGCATGCACCCAATTTTTTTTTTGCCCCTTGCTTACTTTGAAGTCTCCCTACATAGGCAGCCCTCCCTTCTGCAGGTGTGTGAAGGGGTGGGACCACTATATTGGTCACGCCTAGCTTAGGATGAGTGAAGTGGATCTCGGGCTCTCGCCACTTTGTAAAAGTGAGGCATGGAGCTTCGTGCAACTTCCAGAGTTAAAGGCTCAGAACCTAGAGTTGTGCAGCAGAGCTAAAGGCGTGAGCGGCATGCGAGCGGGGCAATGTCATCCGCCTCAACGACTTCAAAGGTGGTTAGACGGAATGCTGCTGTTTGATCACTGCATGGGAGGGAGCTGCCAAAGGGCTGCGCGCACTGCTGCACATGCACTCTGGCATGTGGGACTTTAAAACTTGCTCAAACTGGTGCAACGACAGCATAGCATGTTCACATTTAAAGGCAGAGTGGATCCCGCCGTTGTACCAGCCTGAGTAGAGCCTGTCGTTGCAGCATCTCGAGCACATTATATCGTGAGCCAGAGCTCACTTAACAGCGAGCGGACTGAATACTGCTGATTTCACCTGTTTGAGTATGAGTGCGTCATCCAAGAAGGTCAATGCCCCATGCCCCAGGACATGCCATCAGTCATTCTTGAGAATTGGAAAAAAAAACATGTCCAGCACAGTGTTTTTATGTAAAATTAGTAAAATTAATTTTTAATTAAAAAATAAAACTTTTTATCAATTTTATAAGCTGAATCAACTCAGTATAACAAAATAGTTTTACTGTTACAGTTTTGTTTGACACAAAAGCTGATAATTGCCGAACATGCCCACAGAATGACAGAAACCTGATAATTACATGTGAATACCGGTGCAAACACCACTTCTCCAACAACAGCTCCATGCAAGATTTCGCCTCATGGAGTAAGGATAATCATGAGAAAAGTAAGAGATCTATGTAGAACTACATGGGAGGAGCTTGTGAATAATCTCAAGGCAGTTGGGACCATAGTCAATAAACAAACTATTGGTAATGCATTATGCTGATTGTGTGGTTCCCCTCCTCAAGAAGGCACATGTATAGGCCTGTCTGAAGTTTGCCAATAATTAGAAAAGGGCTGGGAAAAAGTTCTGTGGACAGATGAGACCAAAGTTGAGCTCTTTGGCATGAACTCGACTGGCCCTGTTTGGAGAAAATGCTGACTATAACTCCTAAGAACATCATGCCTACAGTCAAGCACAGAGGTGAAAACATCATGCTTTGGAGCTGTTTCTCTGCTGGACAGGGCCATGTATTGTAAAATCTTGGATGAGATCCTAATGAAGATGACAGTAACCCATACCACCAAGGCAACAAGAAAGCAGCACATTAAGGTCTGGGATGACCTAGCCACTCTATAGTCAAGTCAAGTAGGCTTTTATTGTCACTTCAGCCATATACAGTTTAGTACACAGTAAAACGAAACAACGTTCCTCCAGGACCAAGGTGCTACATACAACAACAGAAACTAACTAGCTAGCTAAGAAACCTAATTAGCTGGCTAGCTGAGACAAGACTGATTGACATGACAACATAAATTAACAAAAAAAAATAAAATAGCTAGCTTATTAGCCGGCTAGCTGGGACAAGACAGATTGACATTTTAAGTCAACAAGAGAGACAACAAACTGCAAGTGCAAATGTGCAAACAGGAGCAACAAAGTGACAATGTGACAACATGACATTACAATACTTTGTGGTGATGAGTTGAGGTAGTGGGTGAATAAATGGTAAACGTTCCTTGTAATTAGCAGCAAAGATAAAAATAGTTTGTGCAAATTAGCAATTGATGAATATTGTGCAAAGCAGCATTTACAGGTTGATGTATACAATAGTTTGATAGTGTTGATCAGTGTGTTTGCGCATGTGTTGATATATCAGTCCAGTCTCAATGTTTTGAGGTAGTCGAGTTCATCTGGGTGATTGTGGGTGTGTGTGTGGTTGTTTTATCAGTCAAGTCCCTTTTTGTTGAGGAAAAAAGCTGTTACACAGTCCGAATGTGTGTGACTTAATGCTTCGGTACCGTTTCCCAGATGGTCAAGAGTGTGTGTTATGGGTGTGTCTGATTAGCCACAATGCTGGTGGCTTTGCGGACGCAGCATGTGCTGTAGATGTCTTCAATAGAGGGAAGAGAGACCCCGATTAATTTCTCTGCCATCCTCACTGTCCGCTGTAGGGTCTTGCATATGATATGGCACAATTCCCAAAGAACACAGTAATGCAGCTGCTAATGTTCTTGATGGTCCATCTATAGCTGGGCCTTCCTCAGCCTGTTGGGCTTTCTTGTGCAGAGAGCTGGTGTTGAGGGTCCAGGTAAGGTTCTTCTCCAGGTGGACTCCCAGGAATTTGGTGCTGTCAACGATCTCTACAGAGGAGCTGTTGATGCTCAACAGAGAATGGTCTATCCATGTCCTCCTAAAGTCAACAACCATCTCTGGTTCTTTGTCTTGTCGACGTTCAGAGACCGGTTGTTGTCTTTACACCAGTCCGTTAGTCTCTGCACTCTGTACACTGACTCGTTGTTCTTGCTAATGAGACCTACTATGGTTGTGTCATCAGCAAACTTGATGATGTGATTCGAACTGTGTGTCGCTATATACCTTAATCCTATAGAAAATTTATGGAGGGAGTTGAAACTTTGAGTTGCCAAGCCACAGGCAAGAAACCTTAAGGATTTAGAGAAGATCTGTAAAGAAGAGTGGGCCAAAATGCCTTCTGAGATGTGTGCAAACCTGGTAACCAACTACAAGAAAGGTCTTACCTCTGAGTTTGCCAACAAGGGTTTCTTTTCCAAGTACTAAGTCACGGTTTGCTTGGGGATCAAACACTTAATTTACTCATTGAAGTGTAACTTGATTTTTTTTTTTTTGCAGTCATGCAGGTTTTTCCAAAGTTTTACAAAAGTACTTATTCAGTGTGCATTCACTCTACAAACCCCATTTTGTCTGTGGAGTGTTTTTCTTTTTTCCCCCCGTGGTTTCAGTACCATAATTTATTTATTAACACTTTTTTTCCTCGTTTTGTCTCATTTTGTGATTGGGCCAAAAAACTGCAAGCAAAGTTCAGCACAAGTATGAAAAGGATTCTCATAACTCTTGGGAAGATCCAGCCAAAAAATTTTAAATGAGTTTCCTGGGGGCACATGCAAAATTCAGAGTGATAGGGGTGGCTAGTTTCAAATGGGAAAAACTGGAACTTTTGAGAACTGATGTTCAGATTCCTTAAAAAAAAAAATTAGCACAATATTCCTAGTGGAGAGAAGGGGAAGAGAAGGGGAAGGGGGGTAGGATGGTTAGTGTGTGTGTGTGCTGGATGTGTAGTATCTGTCTGTTTTTAAGGTGTGTGTTTGATTAGTATGGGTAGTGTATGTGTATTTATTATTTCTGTACATGTTTAAATTGTAAACATGAAGCCATTAAAAAAATTAAAAGAATGGGAAATACCTTCATCTAGCGGGCATAGTTTAGTACTGCAGGCGTCAGGCTAAAATCATGTCTAGGCAATGGGCTCATAAATGTAAAATATTGTTGTGAGCCATTTGAGCATCACAAAATCATGAAACTAAGCAAATTTTCTCACAACCAGTTGTTCTTTCTACATAAAATGTTTTTTTTAATTATTATTATTGTTATTATTATTACATTTTTCAACAAAACAACAACAGTGGTAAAGGTATCTCGGCAGCAAGCAAAATTTTGTTATACATTCATTTGTTATACATATATTTTTCGATTACTATGAGAATCACGTCAGGATATTTAAGATACAATAGAACATCATCTGCGTATAGAGATATCCGATGTTCCTACAGACCTATTTTAATATGGTTCGAACCAAAGAAAATAACAAAGGCGAAAGAGGACAGCCTTGACGACAACCTCTGCTTACTGAAAATCTGTTGGACAACATCCTGGCCCTGAGCTGTAAGATTAAAATATAGGCGCCTGACCAACTCAATAAAATTATTTCCTAACTGTATTTTCTCTAAGACTGCAAAAAGAAAAGGCCATTCCACCCGGCTGAACGCCTTTTCAGCGTCTAGGGATACAATGAAGGTAGATTCCTTGGTGAAATTTAAATGATCTATAATATTTAGAACTCTTCGAATATTGTCTGAGCCATACCTGGATTTCACGAAACCGGTTTGGTCTAGTTTGACAATGAGAGGTAAGACATTTTCAAGCCGTCAAGCTAAGGACTTGGCTATAATTTTATAATCTACACTGAGTAAGCTAATTGGGTGACAAGATAAGCAATTTGTTGGATCTTTGTCTTTTTTCAGAAGCAAACTGATAATTGCCAATGACCAGGATTCAGGCAAATGATTCTTCTCAAAAAGATTATTTATCATCTGCATTAAAATAGGGCAAAGCTCAGACCAAAACTGTTTATAAAACTCTATAGGAAATCCATCCGGGCCCGGAGCTTTACCGGATGGCATTGACTGAATGGCATGACAAATTTCATCCCTGGTAAAAGGGGCATTTAAAGGGCTCCTAGCATCATCAGAAATACTGGGAAGAGAAATCTCATTTAGGTAACTAATCAAATCCTCATTTGATCCATGAGAATCAGCTGTATAAAGATTTCTATAGAAATCTGAAAAGGACGTGTTGATATCCTGGGGATCAAAAGTCAAGTTGCCAGCAGATGTCTTAATTGCTTTTATAGTTCTTTCGCTCTGCTCCTTTTTTAACTGATAGGCCAAGAGGCTACTGGGTTTATTACCAAACTCATAGTAGTGCTGTTTAGTGTAAAGTAATAATTTCTTGGTATGTTCTGTATATTCTAAGTTAAGTTTGACTCTAGCACTATTCAGTAAAATCCAATTATCTTGATTTGGCAACCATTTATGTTGTTCCAGGTAAGATATTTTTAGCTTCTAATTCTTTCTTTTTTTGTATTCCAAGTTTTTTCCTTAATGCAGCATACGCAATGAGGTGACCCCACAGCGTAGCCTTAGCTGCATCCCACTTTATTGCAGGAGAACTGGCGAGTTCTGATTGTCATGCCAATACTGAATTATTTTCTGTCTAAAAAAAGAACAAAAATTAGTATTACTTAAGAACGAAATATCAAATTTCCAATAGTTGGACCTCTGAACAGGTACACTAATATCGAAAACTAAATAAACAAGGCCATGATCAGATAACACAATAGGGCCAATTTGACAAGAATAGTGTATACAATCAGTGGGTATGAAAAAATAATTCAGTCTTGAATAAGATTTTTGGGGGTGGGAATAGAAAGTGTAATCTCTGTCCTTAGGACGCAGCTCCCTCCAAATATCCACCAGTCCCAGGTCTTTACAGGTACATAAAATATGCGAAGATTTGCAACCTATTAAAATCTGGGGTGAAAATTTATCCAGATTCCCATCAAGCACGCAATTGAAATCACCTCCTAAGAAACCAATGTTTTTGCAGAACTGATTAAACTTTAGAATCACATGAGATATAAAATGAGGGCAGTCCACATTAGGGGCATATACATTACCTACAGTAATATGTTTTCCAAAAATTAAACCAGTGATCAACACAAATCGTCCTTCCGGATCATGCTCAGCATAAACGGGATGTTTTTATGAATAAGAATTGCAGTGCCCCTACTATTTGACGTAAATGAGGAAAAGTATATTTGTCCAACACAATCTCTTTTCAGCTTCATATGTTCCTTATCTGATAAATGTGTTTCCTGTAATAGCGCTATAGATGCACCTTCTTTTTAAAGAAATGTTAGAATTTTTTTCCTCTTAATTACATGACCTATGCCTTTCACGTTCCATGTTACTAATTTAAATGAATTAAACATATTGAAAATCTAGATAAAATAAAGTCACAAGAGTGAAAATATGCAAGCAAAAGAATGACACTTGTGCCAAGAGATACCAAATAGAACACAAACAGGTACCACAGATAAAATGCAAAACAAACCTATAAAACCCTCCCCTAAAGACCTCATCCCCAACTGATGAGGCACAGTTAACATAAAAAAGTCACAAAACAACATAAACCTTGAAACAGGTAACAACAGCATTATGAAACCACCAAGTTATAGCTCCGTTATAACTCGCTCAGCTGACACTTCAAGTATAAGTAATTATCAATAATGAATAACGCCATTGGAAATGGAAAGAAAAAAGAAAAATATATACAATAAATAAAATCAAATAAATACTAAGATAATAATAATAATACCAATAATAATAAAATTGTTACTATAATAATAATAATAATAATAATAATAATAATAATAGATTATCACTATTCTTATTAAAAGATTATTAGAATTTTAGAAAACAGAAAAAAATTGGATAAACATAACCAATAACGTTCACATCCACAACAAACACAAAATGTATAAAACGTTACAACCCTCTGTGGTGGACAGCAACATTCTGGCTATTACCTTAGAAAATATCCTACATACTTGTCCAATGGCATAATCAAAATGTTCCTCCGTGAGTAAAAGTGTGTACTTCAGCCAAGAATCAAATCTGGCTGTCCAGAGAATCCAAAAATGCTTTGGCTGAGTCCGGATTGTTGAACAGGTGAATCTTTCCATTATGAGGACATCTGAGTCGGGCCGGATAGGCAAACCCTTAATACAAACCAAAAGCTTTCCCCACAGCCTTGAACTCCCGACGCCTCTGCAGCACACCGGCTGATAAATCTGAATAGAATTGAAGCTCCGAGCCATTGAGTGATCGTCTTCTTCATGGCGGCTTTCAATATCGCTACCTTATCAGTGAATCTCAGGAACCGAACAAGGATGCTTCTCAGAGCCGAATTCTCTCGGGCAGGTTCAAAAGTGCTGGAGATCTATGAGACCTCTCAATCTCCAAAACAGAGAAATCGACAGGGATCACTTTAGGATCACGTCCTGAAGATATGAAAGTGGGCCAGAGCCCTCGGCTTTCTCCAGCAGGCCCACAATCTTCAAATTCTTGCGACAGCCTCTATTTTTAAGGTCATCTACTTTTGCCTGCAGCTGATCCACCATCGTCTTTAAGTTAGTCACCTGCTTCTCCGACGTTGTTGCCGAATCTTCGGCAGATGAAATCCTCCATTCAGCCTCCTCAAGGCGTGATTCGGCGCCATTGTCTCTTTCTGAAAGAGCGGAAAACGAATTCTGAAGGCAAGAAACGGAGTTGGCAATACCCTGCAGATGACACGTAATTCCATCAAGACGTGATCCATTGGCCGTAATTCCATCAAGACGTGATCCAGAATCACTGACATTTCCAGGCGCGGTTCAACTGTGTTAGTGTTCGCATCAGCTGAGGGCACATGAACAGTAGGCCTTTTCGCCTCCTTTTCTTTAGCCTTCTGCGAACGCGTTGATGTAAAAATGGGAAAATCCTTGTCAGAAGATGTCTGACATGTTTGTAGTCTGTTCAACTAAGTTAGGTAAGAATTCTGAGGAAAAAGCGTAATTTATTAACAAAGTCAAGCGGAGCAAAAACTCGCGTGACCTCCCCTCTACGTAAAATATTTTGAAACATTAGGACTTTCCACTTTGTAAGAAATGAGAACATAAGAACTCTTGTTCTTGTAAGGATTTTTTTCCCCACACTTTTGGCATCTTTGGGGGTCTTAACATACTCAAAAACTTATCAAAATTAGCAGACAGTTTGGAATCTGCGGCCATCAGGTCCTCAGTGGGGAGTCGCACACGCCCGGCACAGGGCCCCCTACAAAAGCTTGCCTCATAGCTTATACACACTTGCACGTATACTTATAAAACCCGGTGTACATTTAGATCTCATCAAGCTGAACAAGTTTCGCGCTGCATGTCATCAGGTCTATTCCACAGGAAGTGAGTTATTTTGAGTTGTTTGCAAAATGCACCCAATGGAATTTTAAATACTCCTCCTAGGGAATTGATAGAATTGCCACCAAACCAGACAAATATGATTTAAACAAGTTGCCGATGCAAAATTGCGAAGGGATTTTTTGTATCTCAAACGGTTTATCTGCAGCGATGCTTTAAAATTATGGCGAATAAAAATGAACAGGAAGTGGCTAATAACTTCTGTGTACATTAAGTTATTTACATGGAACTTTAGGATTATGTTAATAGTAGGAAGCTGATCACATCATATGACAATCATGAGTCTGTCATAGCGCCACCAACTGGCTTTTGGAAATCACTAATATTTTGTCCTTTAATTTCACCTGATTTGGTTCAAGATCAGTCAGAATAATGAAAAGACATGGGTGATTTTAAAACCATGAAGGATTTTTTAATACTTTGAATCCTGTTGCTATGGCGAGGATTTAACTAAAGACAAATTAGAAAAAAAATTATCTTTTCATATCTTACGAGTGGAAAGACCTACGGTTCCAAATTTTATGGGTGTAGACTGCAACTGATTATGAGGAAGGCCTGAGTGTCTGGACCCCGGGTGGGGCACAGGGCCTATACAGCGCCCCCTGGAACATTTGCAACATAGCTCATATTCACTTGCACATATATGCGTAAGGCCTGGTAGACATTTAGATCTCATTGAGGTCAAAAATTTGCATATCCCATGTCATGGAATCTGCTGAACAGGAAATCGGTTATTTTATGTTTTTGAAAAACACACTCATTGAAATGTGATCTACTTCTCTTAGGGGATTTCTATTATTTTGACCGAACAGGGTCCAATATAATCTCAAGACATTGAGGATTTAACATTGTGAAGGGATAATTGATATCTTAAACGGGTCAGCCTTGGCAAGCCCTTAAACCTATGGTGAATAATAGGAAACAGGAAGTGGCTAATAACTTCTGTGTAAATTGAGTGATGTACATCAAACCTCAGTTTAATGTTAAGAGAAGCACTCTGCTCACAGTGACATGGGGACAGTGAGTCTCAGTCATTGCGCCACCAACTGGCAGCAGAAAGTGCTTACTTTTAGAAATCTACACAATTTTGTGACACATTTTCAGCTAATTTGATTCAAAATCAGGCGAAATAATTTGAAGACATAGCTGATGTGAAACTGTAAAGGACTTTTTGATGTGTTGCTTTGTGTTGCTATGGCAAGGTATTAATTTAATTAAAACTAATGTTTTCATTTCTTACAAGTGGAAAGTCCTAATGTTTCAAAACATTTTACGTAGAAAGAACAACTGGTTGTGAGTAAATTTGCTTAGTTTCATGATTTTCTGATGCTCAAATGGGTCACAACAATAATTTTCATTTATAAGCCCATTGCCTAAACGTGGTTTTGGCCTGACTCCTGCAGTACTAAACTATGTCCACTAGAGGTATTTCCCCTTCTTCTTTTAATATGGCTTCATGTTTACTACTTAAACAGATGCAAAAAGAATAAATATAAACAATAAAAACATTTAAATTGCCCAGTGTGCAACATTCAGTCTGGTGGACAAGTTTACTATTTATTGAAATATCAATTTCTAAAACAATAATATCAAATAACACCAAGTTCAAAACAGATAAAATGCATGTGCAATTGTTATAACAGGCATACTTTGTCACTTATCTCTAAGTGTCACTTATCTCTTATCTCTATAATTGGGGGGGCAATCGTTTGTATTTTTTTTTGCACTGGGCAATTCTGTATGCAACATTGAATGAAGCAATTTGTGCTTTGCTGTCCACTGATTCAGATTTTACCATGCGATTCTTCTGCCAGCTTTCTTTCAAAGAAGTCGAGAGCCTAATTAATTTATTGACTGGGGTGTGTTGTCCCTAAGTGTCTTCCTAATTTGTTGGGTCTCATGCTGTCTGCTGCCAGCTGGCTTCGGCTGGCTTTTTGGTCGATTAGGCTGATAGTCCTGAATCGCCTGCTTTTTCGTTGTCCATGTAACAAATGTATCCATTGATGTTATTCTGCCCACTATGTACGCTACTGACCCGGTTTGTGACCGCGGTAAACACCGTGGTAAAGTTACTTTTATATTCGCATCTCCAGCTTCAATAGCTGCATAAATAAACCCTCGAATAAGATACCTACATATATTTCCTCTCTACATTGTCTTTAAGCTACACCCGCCTTTTTCTCGATTAAGCGCTTAAATTATACATGTTTGAAAGCATAAACCCCATTTATTCTCTACTGCGCAGTGAATGATTTAGCGATCATCGCAAAATGCCGCACACCAACAAAAAGCGTAGAATCTTCCCTTTTGTTCAGCGCCTGAAGGATCAAAAAGCAACTTTGTTGCCACACTGGAAACTAGAAATGCCAGACTAGTACTGCCTGATAAATTTTTTTTTTTTTTAAGAAAAATACACAAACATCAGCATACACATTGGAATGAATGATAATTACATATACAGATAATTACATATATAATACCGAAAGTTTCCTTCCATGGCCCTACACACACATTACACATCCTACACACTCACTCACACATGTACACAAACACTACACATCCTACACACTACACATTGCTCATACAAACACGTACACACTATGGACACACACATCCTACACACAGTACACATCCTATAAACACACACTGCACATCCTACATACACTACACATCCCGCAAAAACAGTGACCGGTCCAAACACCTGCACCATTATATTAGTTTAGCCATAGCGATGCCTCATGCTGAAAAGTGGCTACTAACGTCACACAAAAACACACACACATATATATGTTTATATACACACGCAGTATAAACATTAGCGTTTAGATGCTGCGTCCATTTTGACATCAGTGGACATTGTTATAATCTGTTTCATTTGACCCCAACTGTCAATTTTGTTTTCTAGGCATTCCCTTTTAAGTGCACATGCACTATTTGCACTCACACACACACTACACACACAAACACTAAATATCCTACACACATACACTACCCATCCTAATCAAACACACACACACCTACCTTAAAAACAGACACTACACATCCAGCACGCACACACGTACAAATACACACTACACACACACTAACCATCCTACACGCACATTACAGATCGAACGGTTTGACCATGTTGATGCCTAATGCTGAAAAGTGGCTAATAACTTCACAATCAAACACACACACATTTATTTATACACACACATTAGAGTTTAGATGCTGTGTCTCTTTTGACATCAGTGAACATTGTTACAATCTGTTTCATTAGACCCCAACTGTCACTTTCGTCCTTTAGGATTATCCTTTAAGTGCACATGCACTCTTTGCCCACCGTCTTACTGGTGCGCCCGGGTGGCGGTGGCAGCGGGCTTGGGACCGTCATCGTTGCTTGCAACTATATTTTTACTTAAATTTCCATAAATTTTCCTTTCCATAGCAACACAATTCAACACATCAAAAAGTCCTTTACAGTGTCACATCAACTATGTCTTCAAATTATTATGGCTAATTTTGAATAAAAATTAGTCACAATTTTGTAGATTTCTAAAAGTAAGCACTTTCTGCTGCCAGTTGGTGGCGCTATGACTGAGACTCACTGTCCCCATGTCACTGTGAGCAGGGTTCTTCTGTGCTGAGGTTTGATGTACATCACTCAATTTACACAAAAAAGTTATTATCCACTTCCTGTTTCTTATTATTCACCGTAGGTTTAAGGGCTTGCCAAGGCTGACCCGTTTAAGATATCAAATATCCCTTCACAATGTTAAATCCTCTATGTTTTGAGATTATATTGGACCCTGTTCGGTCAAAATCATAGAAATCCCCTTAGAGAAGTCACATTCCAATGAGTGTTTTTCAAACAATGCAAAATAAGTGACTTCCTGTTCAGCAGATTCTATGACGTGGGGTATGCAAGTTATTGACCTCAATGAGATCTATATGTCTACCAGGCCTTATGTGTATATGTTGTATCAGCCCATAGTTCTGTCACTATTGGTTTGAGTGGGCTTGTAGTTCTACTACCATCCTCTAGGGGCTCTAATCAGGATGCCTCCTCTAGATATAGGCAGGTGTAGTAGTAGAAGGAGAGATTTTGTTTGGTTTTGGAGGAATCATGGCAGTCTTCTCATGTATTGTTTCATTTGTTGGTGGTTTTAAACTACTAGTATATTGACAGGATTTGATCTATTTTTGGGATCCTATATGAACTGGTGAAAGTTTTGGGACACAGCGGTTGCTTCTTGTACTCTTTTTCGACTCAAGCCTTTTCATCATCATCATCTTCTTCATCAGCATATTACCTTCATCTATGATAAGTACCAAGAGACATTTATAGAAAGACAATTGAAAAAAATTTCATCTCCATTTATGAGGTTGTTTGGGTTTTTGATGTTTTCCTTTGATGTTTAACTTAATAATGATTGAGTAACCTGCTCTTTGCTTGGTATATTTATTTGTTGTGCATTCATGTTCACTGATTGAAGTTTTTATTTAAGGTACTATATTCAGTTTGGTTGGTGGGCCCCTCCCTTATTAAAAATTGTAGCAAGCAGCTTCTTAAAAGAGAGAAGAGCAGTTACAATGTGCAAGTTGATATGAGCTATGCTGTTAAATTTTGACAATGTTTCAGGGGGGCGGTGTAAAGGCTCTGTGCCACGCCCGGGGTCCAGACACTCCTCTTAATCAGTTGCAGTCTACACCCAGAATATTTTGGAACTGTAGGTCTTTCCACTCATAAGATATAACAAGATAATTTTTTTCTATTTTGTCTTTAGTTAAATCCTTGCCATAGCAACAGGATTCAAATGATAAAAAAAATCCTTCATTATTCTGACTGATTTTGAACCAAATCAGATGAAGGTAAAGGACAAAATATTAGTGATTTCCAAAAGTGACACACTTTCTGCTGCCAGTTGGTGACGCTATGACAGACTCATGATTGTCATATGATGTGATCAGCTTTCTACTCTTAACATAATCCTAAAGTTCCATGTCCATAACATAATGTACGCAGAAATTATTAGCTACTTCCTGTTCTTTTTTTTATTCGCCATAATTTTAAAGCATCGCCACTGCTGAACCGTTTGAGATATCAAAAATCACTTTGCAATTTTGCATCAGGAATTTGTTGATCATCTTTGTCTGGTTTGGTGCCAATTGTATCAATTCCCTAGGAGGAATATTTCAAATTCCATTGGGTGCATTTCGCAAACAACTCAAAATGACTCGCTTTCTGTGGATTAGACCTAATGACATGCAGCGCGAAACTTGTTCAGCTTGATGAGATCTAAATGTACACCGGGTTTTATAAGTAAGCAAGTGTATGAGCTATGAGGCAAGCTTTTGTAGGGGGCGCTGTGCTGGGTGTGTGCGACTCCCCGGGCCGAGACCAACTGAGGACCTGATGGTCACAGATTCCAAACTGTCTGCTAATTTTGATGAGTTTGAGTATGTTAAGACCCCCATAAGTGCCCAAAGTGTGGGAAAAAATCCTTAGAAGAACAAGATTAACCTAATTAACCTGCACTTTACCTTAATAGGTGGGCTGTGTATGAGGAAGACGAAAAAGAGGAGAAGGGGGGGAGGGTTATTGTGTAGGATGACTTTCACTCACACACACACACACACACACACGCGTGCACACACACAATCCCAGTTTGAGAGGGAGAGGAGCCATGGCCTCAGATAGTAGTGCAAAACCTCGCTTGTTTATCAAGTTGAAATGTATTCAAATTTATTTCATTTATTAAAACACTTGCCATATGAAATGTAACTGTTGTCTCTGCGCCTTTAAATTGAAAGGGGAATCCCGGACATTATTTTGTCAGCTGTTTTCCACTGTTTTGTTGAGGATTTTCCAAAACATCGCACCGACACACATGCAAACAGAGAGAGATCATCCTTAGCACTAACACCTGTTTGTGTACAAAGCTAATCATTTTTGGGCCATTTTTCCAGAGAGCATCGACCTACTTCAGGAGGCTTTTACTGTTCTTCTGCAGTATCTGCAGTGTCCTGATTCACAAGCTACAGTAAGTGTACAATCATCACAATATTCGCAATGTTATATTTTGTTTTGAGCTATATTTAATGTTATTAAATAATTTTTATGTTTTACTTATTTTGCTGCATTGCAAATTAAGGTTTTTCTTATATGCAGTTGACTGTTTAAAATTTAATACACATAGTCAAATACATTTTGATTAAATTTTGTTTTATTTGAATGACACGTTTAATGATTGACATTGTCTTAAATACATTTACTTAAATGTAAATTTAGGATATAAATTTAGATATGTAAATAATGTATACATTGATAGCATTTCCAAGTCAAGTCAAATCTATTTTTAAAGCACATTTAACACAACACAGTTGACCAAAGTGCTGTACAATCCTAAAATACCTGCAGACATAGAAACGGACTATAAAAACAGACAATAATAAGAAAATTAAATTAAATTAAATTAAAATAAAGCAAAGTCCCACCTCATTGTATAAAATAAGCAAATAAAACAGTAAAACAATAAATATAATGATAAAAAAAAATACTTTGTCACACGGTATTGAAAGCCAAAGAATATAAATATTACCTTAAGACCTTTTTAAAGATAGGAAGAGTAGGGGCAGCTCATTAGTAATGGTAAGTTTGAATCATTTTAGTGACTTCATTCATTTTTTTATCTCTTTCATCAAAATGAATAAATCTTTTTTTGAGTCATTTAGTTCATTTCGTTCTTTTGATCAGAAATAAAATAAAATGGAACTTTTGATCCCCGGATGATAAAGCACTTTACTGGCAAGCACTTTACCACTGCGCAGCTCGGAGGCTAAATGTTAAATTTTCAATAGACAGAGCCCCAAAACATCTACATACACAAATGTTGGCTATAGTTTCATTAATTAAAATATTACAGTGCAGCTAAGGACATATTATGATAAACAGAATGAGCAGCTCATCTCTCATATCTTCTAGTCGTTCGTTCTTTTGAATCTATTGCACTGCATAGCGTCTATGGGAGTCATGTGACAAAAGAACTAACGACTATGACTTGAAGACTCGTTGCGAACCGTCCAATTCTGTTACCTGTGTTGTGCACTGCATAGCGTCTATGGGAGTCACGTGACAACAGAACGAACACTTCGAACTGAAAAGACTCAAAGGCAACTGCTCATTTCTGTTTCCTGTATATAACCTACGGACGTTTTGTGATGCTTTAGGCATGCGCACCCAGTAGTAAATGAACGAATCACTCTTCGAGACCACTCTTTCTTCTGAGTCACTTTAAAGTTTTGTTCAAAAAGAACAGCTCATTCTAGAGTTTAGGGACTGCTACTGAAAAGGAAAGATCGTCCAGACTCTTCAACTCAGATAAATAAAAGCTGAGAGACCATGCTGGATTGTGTGGCTTTAAAAGGTCTGGATTGTATGGTGGTGCTAGATTATTCAGGGCTTTGTAGTCTATTAACAAGACCTTAAACTTGTTCCTGAACTGCACCTAGAGTAAGTATGTCAGGACAGGAGTTCTGCGCAGCAGCGTTTTTTTGGCCAACTGCAACCGTGCAAGTGAGACCTGACAAATGTAAAGGGCATTACAATAATCAAGCCGACTTGAAATAAAAGCATGTATAACCTTTTTCAAGATCTTTTTTTTTGTTGTTCAAATGGCTTGACCTTGAACAAGAGCCTAAATTGAAAAAAGCTAAATTTAACAACAGAGTTGATCTGCTTATCGAGTTTAAAATTTCTATCTAATAAAAAAACACCCAGTTTTCTAGCAGTTGGTTTTAGTATTATGATTTTATAGCCATCTATACTTGGACCAGCTTCTGACATTCCAACAGTGTTGTTAAACTGTTTTTATCACTCTACTTCAAAGGAAAATACATTTGAATATCTGCATAAATGTCCGGTCATTTAGTCCATTTACAGCCAAAGTCCCAGTGGGATGCTTCCCAGGAAATAATGTCAGATAGGTCTTTGCTCTCACTTGCACGCCACTACATTTACTCCACCCCAGTATCCATGATGCCTCCTCCGATGTTGTGGAAACAGCACGTCAGAGGTGAGCAGATATTCCCAATAGTACTGGGAATCAGTGGCGGCTGGTGCAAAAAAAAATTTGGGGGGGGGGCGCAAACAAAATAAAAATTTAACTTTTAATACTCGCCTGTAAATCGCCATTTATCAAGTGATTAAGCATCATTACTACTAGTATAAAATAAAGGCATGACTCACATCGCATCCAGTCAGCCAGCTCCGCTTGCCGTAAGAAGTGCTGGAAAAGACTCGCTGAGAATGGTCCAATCACATGAGCCCAAATATTTAAAAACAATATTGATTCGCTAAGAACAAAAGTGGGAGGGTACAGGGCGCACAGTCCTGCATCCGAAGGATGATTGGACAAAATCCAATTAGAGCTCAGCCTCACTCAGGTCACATGCTTTTCAATAATTTACGTGCCTACATAGACACTCGTTTGTCCGGCGCCCCGCGTACACGAACACAAATGGACGTAATACAGTTTCGTTTTTTTTTTTTTTTTTTTTGCAAATAAATTATATTAAGAAATACAGCAGAATATTGTGACTAAATTACTTTATTTAATTATTAAAAGAAATAATTATTATGTTAAATAATTACATGTTAAAGTAGCATTCTTCTCTGCCTAACTTTAAGGGGGGCGGCGCCCCATATTGACCGGCCGCCACTGCTGGGAATACCTGCTCCGCTGATGTAGGTCGTAATTTACCAATGTCTTAGTGGTAATACGAATATGAAAAAACATTTGGCGGTCATAAACCAGCAGAGAGGTAGACTCCTCAGTAACAGAAACCAGAACAAACACAAAAAGAGCAAATGGTGACAGACGGCAGGCCACACACACTGATGCCATCTTGTCATGAAACAATCCTGGAACAATCCTTCAGAGGAGCCAAACTTCCTAATAGGAACCCATCCTCATTTAGATTCAATTAAGTTTTATTTGTATTGTTCTTTCAACAATGGTCATTGTTTCAAAGCAGCTTTAGAGAATTATAATAAATTTATGAAAGTGTATATTAAATGTATGAGGAAAAATATGTATTAATCAAAATGGTCAGATTGCACCTGATGAGCAAGCAGAGTGTTAAGAGGTGAAAGTTCAAAATAACAGATGATGTGTTTAAGTTAATATGGAGTCCAGTTTGTTATTGGAGGCTCCAATACAAAACTGTAGGAAATTCTAGTCCTAAACTATTAAGCGACTGCAAGCACAAGCCCTTAAAGAACAGCTCTCTGTATCTGCTGTATCTTCATGGTAGATCAATAGATCAATATTAGTATTTTAAAATTGTACTGCAAGCTAATGCAGTGTGGATATTATAGGGGTGATGTGCTCAGATCTTCTAGTGAGAGGACTCTTGCTGCTGACCTTGCAATCATAATGGGGGGGGAGCATGACATCCCAGCTACAGGTGCCTAAATGAAAGGTGTCGAATATAGTTAATTTTATTATATTTTGTTCAGAGTTTTTTAACTTCAAAAAGTGTTTATTTTACTTTGATTTTATTATGTGTTAAGGGTTTGTTTTAATGGCCTGTATTTTGGCCATTACTGTGAATCCTTTTTGAATCTATGTGCCACATGGTAAATAAAATGCAATTGTGTAACAGGAAATTCACTTTTGCTTTAAAACTACAGCTCAACAGTGTGGACTTTATGCTATCATAGCAGTTATATTCATAACCCATCATAATAAAATCAAACACAGACAAAAGCTATCTTCAAGCTTTCTAAGTGAAACTTTTCTCAGTAGTCATATTAATGAAGGTCCTGATGGGCCATCCTCAGTAGCTGTGAGTAGATTATATGTGATGACAGCTCCAACTAGAAGTAGAATACAGGTCTGGAAGGCAAAAGGGGTCAGAATCATTGGTATCTCAGGAGGGTCAGGTACAGAGATTGTCTTTCTTTTCCTTTCTCTCGCTATTAATTAGATATGCTTGCTAATATGTAGTGGACAAGGTCAGTGTACATTTTGTAGAGAGTATACGCACTCAAGTCAGACCAGTAATGATATAATTAAAAGAGAGAGCCAGAAGTAAACTCAGACATAAGACACCCATAAGGCAACCAGTCACTCTGTCAACAAACCTAAGTGAACCTATGAGAACGAGGGGGCAGTATCCAGAGATACTAGCTCACCAGAAAACAATATGCTTGTGAACCTTCAAAATCTGCTTTACTGAAGAAACTTATTATTCATAAAAAGCTTAACGTCAACAAAAAAGTTTTCAATCTAGACTTGATCTTACTCCCAAAAACTAATTAAGTGGCTATTTCATAAATATGGGGCTTTGTAAAAGATAGCACTTCTCCCTGCTGTATGATGTACCAACAAATAGCATAGACCTTTTAATTGAAGTAGATGTGGCAGATCATAGAATACCAGCAGTTCTCTGGTACCAGTTCTATGGTACTCTGGTACCATTCATCGTTTTTTTGTTTGTTTGTTTGTTTTACATCAAAGGTAGTTTTTTTTTTTTTTACTGTATTTTTAGGGCAATTGTAACAGGTCTGTTGTTTTCTAGGTTTTAAAGAAAACACATTATGCCATTCTTAAATGGCTCAGTATCTGCTCACCATCATCAGATATATGGAACACAGTTATACATGGTGAGTACTGCTTGAACTTCATATGTGTGTTTGTGAAAGTGTGTTAGAAATCTTTTTAAAATTATATCACAAGCAGCTTTTTCCAGAAAGTCATGAATTATATTAGAAAAATTATCTAAAAATTATTGATATATAAAATTGCAAACTTTCCTCTTCTCCCTAACTTTTGGATACAGTCTTCGTCTCTTAATTATTGTCGTGCTGTTTTAGTAAAGCAAACTATTTGCTAGAATTTGAATTTTATGTAGCAAACAAAAACAAGCAGATTGATACAGACAGTGAAATTAGTGGACTAGAACTAATTGTATAAGAATTATAATGTTAAACTAGATTTCAGTTCAAGTCTATACAAGATCTATGAAAGTTATATGCTGTGGTTATTATGGATAAGCTAGTTATTATATATATATTTTAATGAAATGTAGTCTTTATAAGCCAAACGTGTTCCATGTAAAACTTGCCCAAAACTTTTTCCTTGCTGTTCTTATGGTCCCTATATGAAAAGAATGCTGTGAAAATACCCTTTCGTACACATACAGTCCATCCAGAAAGTGTTCACAGCGCTTCACTTTTTCCACATTTTGCCTTGTTTCAAAATGGATTAAATTCTTTTTCTCAAAATTCTACAAACAATTACCCATAATGACAATGTGAAAAGTTTTTTTTTAATCTTTGCAAATTCATTATAAAATAAAAAATGAAAAAATCACATGTACTATACATAAGTATTCACAGCCTTTGACATGATACTCAAAATTGAGCTCAGGTGCATCCTTTTTCCACTGATCATCCTTGAGATGTTTCTACAACTAGATTGGAGTGGTAAATTTAGTTGATTGAACATGATTTGGAAAGACACCGTGTGCTGACTTGCTCTGACTTGTACTGCTAACGTCCCACAGTTAGCAGTGCAAGTCAGAGCACAAACCAAGCAGACATCTCAGACAGGATTGTATCAAGGCACAGTTATGGGGAAGGGTACAGAAAATTTCTGCAGCATTGAAAGTCCAGATGAGCACAGTGGCCTCCATAAATGGAAGCAGTTTGGAACCACCAGGACTCTTCCTAGAGCCAAAGTGAGCGACAGGGGGAAAAAGGGCCTTAGTCAGGGAGGTGAACAAGAACCCGATGGTCACTCTGAAACAGCTCTAGTGTTTTGCTGAGAAGAGAGGAGGACCTTCCAGAAGGGCAATCTCTGCAGCACTCCACCAATCAGGCCTACATGGTAGAGTGGCCAGACGGAAACTACTCCACAGTAAAAAGCACATGACCGGTGCCTGGAATTTACCAAAAGGCACCTGAAGGATGCTATGACTACAAAGAAGAGCCAGAAGTAAACACAGACATGAGGGCTTCTTGAAATGTAAGGCAACCAGTCATTTCATCAATGAAAGTAGGAGAAGACAACATCCAACAGACTAGTTCACTATAATACTCTAAGTACATGATTACCCAAGATTTGCACCTCAGGTCAAGTAGGCCTTTATTGTCATTTCAACCATATACAGTTCAGTACATAGTATAACGTGTCTAGTCTTGGAATATACAAACACAGGTTGCACATATGTCAATATGCTTTGTAAAATGGACTACAACACAAAAGAAACAAAAATGGCACCATTATGGATCCAGAGTTACCAGAGCCATGCTCTAATCGAAGACTATTTTTTTTGCAAAAAACTTGGCTAAATAAATGTTTTTAGACTAGACTGGAACTCTGCACTCTGCTGCTGCTACTACACTGAAATGTACTTTTGCAGTGACAATACTGGTGGTGGCAGTGGCCATGTCACACAGCAATATTCACACAGTGTTCCAAAGGAAATGATCACGTACATAATTTTCTGCCTGTTCTCCTCTTTTCATGATGATCCTGTCAGTGAGTAGAACAAGGCAGAATGTGGTCTCTCTCTCTTGACCAGAGATCTTTTCCCTTGTTTGGTCAACCTGGGAGATTAAAGGAATGCCTCAATTGTGCACAGGTTCCTGTCCTTCGTCTAGAGAGCACATCAGAGTTCACATATTGGCATCCTGCTGACATCACCAGAAAATGTACTAGAAAACTTAACTGCGGAGACTTGAGCAAACTGTAAAATAAATTGTGCTTTGTTTTGAGCTTGTGTCTCCTTCGTTTAACACGAACCAGATGAAAGGACATGCAGCAAGACTGCAAGAGCCCTAAACTTTTTTTTAGTTTTTTTATCACATGCTTCCCTTATTTAGTTAAACAAGACACTCGGGACACCCTGTGTGCTTTTGATTCTTAGGTTGGCTGCAGTTTCACTTAATGTGCACACATCTTGTATACATCTTACAGCAGATACAATTAGTTGTTTACACTATACTGAAGTAGTCCTTAATGAGACCACTTTCACACATGAACCAATAACTATGCAGGAATATTATGATGCAATCAGTTACTGGCCAAAGATAATACAGAAAAAACCTGGAAGAAAACATGATTTAAACCATATATAGGTTCATCTAAGCTAGCTTTGCTTTTTGGAGATTAAAGAAAAGTTTGTTTTGTGTGTGTGCCCAGAGCTCTTTCAGTTAATGAAGAAACATGTATGTGACGGGCGATGGGAAGTGAGAGATTCCACTTTGGAATTCATTACACAGCTCATAGCCAACCTCAAAGGTACAGTTATGAGAACCTTTTCTATTTTCCTCTTTAAAATTAAAACCTTGAAGTATTTGAAAAAAAATGCTGAAACTGCAAACAAGAGTAGTAATTTTGTTTCTTCTTGTCTTATTTAGGTAATGGTAAATATAATGAAACTTTGCATAGTAGTGGTATGATCTCGGTGCTCTTCACCTCACTGTCAGATCCAGAAGACTATGTTCAAGCAAGTGCAGTGGCAGCTCTTGGGCAGGCAGTAGCTGCCTCTGATGTCTGTAACAATGTGCAGGTGAAAGTTAATATTTAACAGTAATCTTTGTGTCTTTGTGCGTGTATATGATATATTTGTTTGTATGTATGTAAATACACAAACAGTGGGTATAGAAAATAATGACACCCCCCCCACCCCACACACACACACATACACACAGACACATTTAGAATTATCACATTTTGAAGGCATTTGAATTATGACATACAGTGGGGGGGGGGGGGGGAGTATTTAGTCAGCCACCAATTGTGCAAGTTCTCCCACTTAAAAAGATGTTAGAGGCCTGTCAATCCTGCCATCATCATAGGTATACCTCAACGATGAGAGACAAAATAAGAAAAAAAATCCAGAAAATCACATTGTAGGATTTTTAATGAATCAATTGGTAAATTCCTCTGTAAAATAAGTATTTGGTCACCTACAAACAAGCAAGATTGCTGGTTCTCACAGACCTGTAGGAGGATCCTGTGTTCGCCACTCGTTACCTGTATAAATGGCATCTGTTTGAACTTATCAGTATAAAAGACACCTTTCCACAACCTCAAACAGTCACACTCCAAACTCCACTAAGGCCAAGACCAAAGAACTGTCAAAGGACACCAGAAACAAAATTGTAGACCTACACCAGGCTGTTAAGACTTAATCTGCAATAGGTATGCAGCTTTAATACGAGGATTTAATAGTTTTATTAAACATGAATATCCTTAATGTGTTATAATGTTGGATTTTATTTAAAAGCCCAATATATATTTGTGTGTGTGCGTGCGTGCGTGTGGCATTTTAATTCAAATCCAACATTTTAATGTGCGTCAAGGTGCATGGGCGTCAACTCGCACGTTCTGTCATATTCCATTGTCATTCATATTGCCGCTGTTTTAGAGCCCTTTACTAAAGCATTCGCTAGTTATCAAGTTGATATACAGATCAATCGTGAATTACACTCAAAGTATCAACTCCAACTATGAAGTCTGATTTCATTTGCTGGGGAAATAACATTTAGGCAGAGACGTCCGCACTGTCTTGTTAATTCATCTAAAACCCTTTACAGTATTTGCCAACAGTGCACCCAGTTTGATAAATTCACACATATCTTGAATGAAAGGTGAGAAGAGATTCAGCAGAATCTTCTGACACCGTGCTTGCTCTGAAGGACTATATTCGACAAGAATATAGAGAATAAGAATCGTATTTCTAATAAGATAATTAATTAAATAATACAATTATATCAAATAAGGTCTTTATCTAAAAGCCAGACCAAATTTCTCATTCACAGCTGAAGTAGTTAAATAGGCTTATACTGTAGATACGTGGGTTATATTTTAAAAGTACAGTTGCAAGTAAATTACAAACTGCATGTAATGTAAAATATGAATAAAACAGTATTAGACACACACATATATGATGTGGGAGTATATACAATGAAAAAGCTATTTACACATGAGTGCTCAAATGTAAAGCAAACGCAATTATTAATTTATTCTGTATATTTAATTTCATTCAACCGTTTAAGTTACATGAAAAAATAACGTGCCTTCCAGCCCATTATTATTTTCTGTTCAAATTTAAAGATGCACACGCTGTGCAAAAAGTTTAAGTACAACAAAGAGTATGAAAGTGTATAATCTTTAATAAAGTTAGCCTAAAACAATATTGTCTCCCATGCTGAAGCAAACATGATTTTGTTTTTGTTTTAGTCTATTTGTTGAATGCAACGTGACTGCGCACTCTGAGGTGAACAAATGCAGACCCCCAGTTACTGTAATCCCTCTTCTCACCTTTCATTCATGATGGGTGTGAACTTCTCAATTCTGCCAATTTCCCCATCAGTGAAACCGGTTTGAGGAGTTTATAAAGAATGAACAAGACCGAGCAGACGTCTCTGCCTAAAATGTATTTCACCAGCAAACCATAAACATAAATAGAAACAAATAAAATGTTTAATGATATCAATTAAATCAGACTTCATAGTTGGATTTGATACTTTGAGTGTAATTCATACATTTACTGAATATATTCACATTTTGTAAAATAACAAAACCTGTTTCCTTCTTGGACAGCACGTCTATTTTCCTTGTTTTAGTCTGTAATATTTAAGTGAAATACATTTTGCGTATATATTCCTTAAATATTCCTTTTTTATTTATGGTCTGGTGTAATATGTTTGATCTGCATTATTACAAGAGGCGATGACTTGGGGGAGTATTTCTGCATCTTTTGTAAAGTGAAAGTACGAGCCGCGGGTTCACGCACGCCGATGAACAGCTTTATTTCAGTCATAAATCCACAATCACATTCCAGCTATTATTTCCAGCCATGGTCAAATAATGGATGAAATAATTATTCAAAGCTGGACATAAATAGCAAAAAAGACAGATGATTATTTTTTATAAAAAGCCCGAAGCACTTCATGTTTATATTTGTTCCTTCATGTCTTCTGATGGTGCTCGACACATTTTTACGTTTTAACGAAGACATGTTGACATATTCACGAATCAGGACATTGACATATAATTATATGTGCGCGCGTCTAGGTGTATGTGCACGGAGAGTTCGTGTATATGTGCGTGCGTCTCATAGGCGTGTGTACGCGCATTTCATATGTAGTTGTCTGAGCAGTTAGTAGTATATATAGATGTGTGACTGTTTCATATATGATTATGCAAGTGTTTCAAGTTTGTGTGCATGAGTGAAGTTTGATTTAAGCCCTATACGGTGCCTGATAATTTAGGGCATCATTATGAACATAATATGAAGCACATATACGCAGATTCATCATAAAATATTATTATTGTAAAACAAAATAAAATTCATGTTTGCTTCAGCATTGGAAACAATATTGTTTTAGGCTAAATAATTATACACAATTCTTCGTTGTACTTGTCTGGCTTTTAGATAAAGTCCTTCCATGCGCTATCTGGCGGATATTCAGTGAAGCACAACACATTTTTTTAAAATACCCGAATGTTGCTTGAGGGATTTCGCGGCATGTCGCGCGCCAAATTGCGGGATCTCGCGGGAAAAAGCGCGCATTCCTAATGGCCAGATCTGTACATGTCCAAGCCCCTTTGCCTAGAGAGCATTTGGATGATCCAGAAGAGGATTGGGAGAATGTCATATAGTCAGATAAAACTAAAATAGAACTTTTGGTAAAAACTTTTGGTAAAAACTCAACTTGTCTTGTTTGGAGGAGAAAGAATGCTGAATTGCGCCCAAGGACACCATACCTACTGTGAAGCATGGGGGTGGAAACATCATGCTTTGTGGCTGTTTTTCTGCAAAGGGACTAGGACAACTGGTCTGTGTAATGGAAAGAATGAATGGGGCCATGTATCGGAAATTTTGAGTGAAAACCTCCTTCCATCATCAAGGGCATTGAAGATAAAACGTGACTGGGTCTTTCAGCATGACAATGATCCCAAACACACCGCTCGGGCAACGAAGGAGTGGCTTCGTAAGAAGCATTTCAAGGTCCTGGAGTGGCCTAACCAGTTTCCGGATCTCAACCCCATAGAAAATCTTTGGAGGGAGTTGAAAGTCTGTGTTGCCCAGCTGATAGCCCCAAAACATCCTTGCTCTAGAGGAGATCTGCATGGAAGAATGGGCCAAAATACCAGCAACAGTGTGTGAAAACCTTGTGAAGACTTACAGAAAATGTTTGACCTCTGTCATTGCCAACAAAGGGTATTTAACAAAATATTGAGACACCAACATGAAAAAGAAGGGTCAACTCTTTGCATAAACTTACTTCAATTGTCAGCCTTTGATACTTTGTAAAAATTAATAAGTCAGATGCTACTATGGTATACTGAAGTACAATTACAAGCATTTCATATTTGTCATTCTCTAAACTTTTGTCCACAGCTATATAGTAACTTTGAGGCAGTTGCAGGACTGTATGACAATGTGGTCGTTATGTGCATTTGACAACAATATTAGTCACGACTGAGCAAAAACATAGGTGGTCAGATGAGACCTAAATTTAATTATTTGGCCACAGCACTAAATGATATGTCTGCCAGAAATCCAGTACAGTTCACCATCCAAATAACACCATTCCCACAGTAAAGCATGGAGGTGGTTGTTATATCCTTATGTTAAGATTCTAAGTATATAATTAAGAATTATAGAGGAGAAGTGAGCAATCTGACCCTTTAGTCATCCCCTTTTATTTCCTTAACAATGCAACAATATACATCCGGGTTTTCTGTCCTACACGCAACATACCAAAGATCATTTAAAGGAACATAGAGGAATTGATTCTCGTTTCACAAATACATAACAGTGGTAATATTCTGTTAGTTGCTCAGACATAAACCACGAAAAACTGTAGAATGACTTGAGGACTGCAGTCCACAAACAGTCACCATCAAATTTAACTCAAATTGAGCAGTTCTGTGAAGAAGAGAAGGCAAATATTGCGCGTCGTTGTGGCGGTGATTAGCTTCCCTTCATCAGTACCAAAGATGCTGAAACTGTATTCCATGCATTCGTCTCATCATGCATTGATTTCTGTAATGCCCTTTTCATTGGTCTACCTGCCAGTTCCATCTCCAGATTGCAATATATTCAAAACTGTGCAGCTAGAATACTCACTCATATTAAACGCTCTGCTCATATAACCCCAATCCTGTATGATCTCCATTGGCTTCCAGTTGCCTACCGTATTAAATTCAAAATTCTTCTCCTTGTTTTTAAATCTTTAAATGGCTTAGCCCCCTCTTATCTTTTTAATTTGCTTGTCCCCTACATCTCAACTCGCTCACTTCGTTCTTCCGATTCTGGCTTTTTTGCTGTCCCTTGGTACCGCCTCTCTTCAATGGGGGGCAGATCATTTAGTGTTATTGCACCCAAACTTTGGAATTCTCTACCACACTCTCTCCGTTCTGCTAATAACATCTCAGTATTTAAATCTTTACTCAAAACGCACTTGTTTTCTGAATGTTACACATCTGATTCGTTAAACTGAACTCCTTTGGTTTAATCCACCTGTCCTCTGTATGTCTGTTTTCTAGGGCTTGTTTTGTATTTCCAGTTTTTTTTTTTTTTTCTCGACTGTACTTTAATGTCTGTTTGTACTATTTTCTTTGTTTACATTCATTGTAAAGTGTCCTTGAGCTCTGGAAAGGCGCTATATAAATAAAAATTATTATTATTATTATTATTAATGACTATATGAAGTTAAGGGGGGGGTGATCCATCTTTTCCAACACTCAGTAAGTGTGTGTACACTCACTGAGTATGTGGGGGGGGAGGGGGGGGGGGCTGGGGTGCGTACATGTGTGTGTACACGTGTGTACATAGATGTATATCAATACATAAAATCTTTAATCATCATCTACTACTATGTAAGGTTTTACCTTTGTGTGTGTGGTCTGTTCACAATTTTCATTGTTTGCTTTTGCTTTTTTTTCTTCAAGGAAAAGGCTGCAACCCATCTGTTGAGCATTCTCTCTCAGGATACACGGAGCTTCCCACATCGTGCTGTAATTAAGGTCTTCATTGCATGGATGAGAAGCCCACATTGTTCTATTGCCTTGGAGCAATCTATTAGCTCAGTGTTGTTACTCGGTGGAAACAACTTTGACTGGGAAGTTAAAGTTCATACCCTTGAGTTAGCAGATGTATTGATTGACAAATCTCTAATTTGTTGTCACTTTGATTTTAAGAATATCTGTAGAAGCTCTGGAAGTACATGCATAGTGCAGGCATTAATCAAACTGAAGGATGTAGGGATGTTTGAGTTGCTGTTTAAATGCTTATTTGACTGTGACAGACCTGTTTCTCTGAAAGCTTGTACACTCTTGCTTAAATTAAGACCATTTGTGGGAGAGATTACCACTGATGACAACAAAATACTTACTCTTGAAATATGCCAGTACAGTTGGAATAATGAAATTCTTCACAGATGCAACGAAAAGAGAGAGAACGCAGAGCTTAATGGAGACACAACATCTTGTAGACAGTCAGTCAGTCAAGATTCTCTCTGTGGCTGTCCAAAAGTGATGGATTTGTGCCAGATATTAGAATTCTTAGACCTTGAGAACATGCAACATACTTTATCACGAAGTAGTGATCATGTGATGAATTCACCCCACTCTCTAATGGAAGACATTTTATTAATGACACGAGAAAGTGATGAGAATATGGCAGATTGCTATTGAAAGTGGCAACTTGTCATGAGCTAAAAATAAGGCAATACTGATACTTTTGTGTTGAACAGAGGGTCATTTGTTTTATAACACTCACCACCTGCTAAATTTAACAAGGGCTGCACTTAAACTCCATTAACCTTGCACAAAATAACCAAAAGAGATCTAATACCTGGTAGAGGCATATGAAGATGTCTACCAGCAGCTTAAATTATATAAATATACTGTCTATTGTCTTGATTGTCTGTGAATTGACTGAATTTTTCTAATCTGCCTCAGATTAGAGCCAAGATAAATACTTCTCAGAGTTCAAGCAGAGAAATATTTCAACTGTTCAGAGGAGACTGCACGAGTTGCAGTAAAGAAACCATTACTTTGTCAGAAGAAGAGACTTGCTTGGTGTAAGAAACACAAAAATGGACATTAGATTAGTGGAAAGGATCAATCATTTGGTCTGATAATTCCAAATTCCAAACTGAATTTTTTTAATTGGGGGGAAAAGTGTCGTTTAAATGGAATTTGTAACTTGGACATGGTCTCAGTGAAATGTGGACACTAAAGTTGTCATTAAACAGTTGTGCTGTTTCTCTTGTACCTTTGGTCTCTCTCCTATTTTTATATTGCCATTGTATAATGAGCAAACATACCGGATGTCCCAAAGTGAGTTTGTCTAGTTACGGGATACACACACACATCGTGCAACCTACTGGATTGTAAAACAACAAAGAAGAGGAAGAAGTTAGCTAGATACACACACACACACACACACAAAACCAGCCAAAAGTATAGACACACCACTTTTCCTTCAGTGGTTTTGGTTTTATTTTTAACATTAATATTAAAGACATCCAAATTAACCCAGAATATATTTAAATTGTCCAAAGTAGCTACATTTAGCTTTGCTGATGGCTTGGCCCACTGAATGCATTCTCTCATCAGATTTACAAGGAAATTACCTGGAATGGATATCACAGCTGTGTCTTGTCAAGAGTCAACTTCTTAATGTGCTTTGGACCTTCAGTTGTCTTATGCAGAGGAATGGGTGGATACAGAGTCAATAGCCTCAGACCAGTCTCAGAAACTGCCAACTAACTTACAGCACCTCAGATTAGAGCCAAGATAAATACTTCTCAGAGAAATATTTCAACTGTTCAGAGGAGACTGCACGAGTTGCAGTAAAGAAACCATTACTTTGTCAGAAGAAGAGACTTGCTTGGCGTAAGAAACACAAAAATGAACATTAGATTAGTGGAAAGGATCAATCATTTGGTCTGATAATTCCAAATGTGAGATTTTTAGTTCTAACCAACATGTCTTTGTTAGACAACGAGAGGGGGAACGGACTGTTCTTGGTTAACATCATGACTCATGGAGGAGGTGTGATGGTGTGGGGGTGCTTTGCTGTTGACACTTGACCTAATCAAAATAGAAAGCATGCTTAACCAGCATGGGTACAGCATTTTGCAGTGATATGCAATCCCATCTGGTTTGCACTTAGTGGAACCATCATTCCACCAAGACAATGGCCCCAAACACACCTCTAGGTTATGTAAGAGCTATTTGTCCACGAAGGAGAATGATGGAGTGCTACATCAGATGACCTGGCTCTCACAAACACCCAATCTAAATCCAGTTCAGATATTTTGGTATCTCTTGATCTGGAATGACAACCATTCCAGCTGACTACCCCATGGGGCTGACTGAGAGAATGCCAAAAGTGCAAAGCTGTGGATACTTTGAAGAATCTGAAATATAAAACTTATTCTGGGTTAGTGATCACATTTTTGTTGACATAATTCTGTGTCTTAGTTCCAATGTCTTCAGTATAATACACACATTGTTTTCAACATTGTATATGTACAGTACAGACCAAAAGTTTGGACACACTTTCTCATTCAAAGAGTTTCCTTTATTGTGTTCTTTAGCCCAGACTTCTGCTGGTTGCCTGTCCCTTAGCAGTGGTTTCCTAGCAGATATTCTACCATGAAGGCCTGATTCACACAGTCTCCTCTTAACAGTTGTTCTAGAGACGTGTCTGCTGCTAGAACTCTGTGTGGCATTGACCTGCTCTCTGATCTGAGCTGCTGTTAACCTGCGATTTCTGAGGCTGGTGACTGGGATGAACTTGTCCTCCGCAGCAGAGGTGACTCTTGGTCTTCCTTTCCTGAGGCGGTTCCGCATGTGAGCCAGTTTCTTTGTAGCGCTTGATGGTTTTGTGACTGCACTTTTTCAAAGTTTTCCCAATTTTTCGGACTGACTGACCTTCATGTCTTAAAGTAATGATGCCACTCGTTTTTTTCTTCACTTAGCTGCTTTTTTCTTGCCATAATACAAATTCAAACTCTTTGAATGAGAAGGTGTGTCCAAACTTTTGGTCTGTACTGTATATGTATACACACACGCACACTACTTTTATTTATGTGAAATTCACTACTGCTCAAACGTTTGGGATCACTTTTTAACTCCATGGTTGTCCCTGATTTTTATTTTTACAAAATGCACAATAATTGTCTTTGTAATATTGTATAATAATCATTCAATAAATGAACTTCTCCTCTGCATCAGAGGTAAATGTCAAGTTATCTGGGGATTTGCACATCAACTTCTGCTTCAAACTCAACTACAGGGGACACGAGGGTCAACTCTGGAATCACTTTTTTAATTCTTGTGTCTGACAGCTTTGCAGGTTACACAACAATTGTTCAAGTGGATTCAACTAAGAGGTCGATAACCTTAAATGAAAAAACACAAAAAAGGTGTATCACTCTTTCTGATTAATAATAGTTAAATCACTACTTCTTAAATCTCTACTTAAAAAAATATTAGTCAAATAAAATGTAAACAACTAAGCTTAACACGTACTATTCCATGAACGATTTAGCAAGCGTAATACACAATATCATATACATTTTTTTGTGAATACATGGAAATCACACTCAAACAACAATCATAGCATAATATAAATTACTGTTTCTCTCTTGTATTGAGCACAATAGTAATTAAATCAAATATCAAATAACTCAGCTAAGTGATAATCAGTAATCAGTCCTTTGTATAAGTACAGAGCGGTATTATCATACCGTCAGTGTCCCTGGGATGACCAGCAGCCAATGAGCTTTCCTGTCTCACGTTACTGACTGCGGTCTCTTGGCTTTTTATGCACAGACCCTATACAGTGACCTCATAGTTACTTAGGGGAAGAGACTGTGAGGTGGTGACTACCTTTGCTGTACCTTTGCTCCATTAGTGACTGTGAGGTGATGCATAATGTAATGTCATACTCTGATCGTGTCACAGTTGTTCCTTGTCGAATGACTTCAGCTCCACCATTTAACTTATTTTAGCTTAACAGTAAGTTTTGGTCTTGCTTTCTTGGGAAGGTCTTCATGAGAGCCAGTTTCATCATGGTGCTTGATTTGTTTTGAAAATCACTTGACAACTGTTGTTACATAATTATCTAATTCCATATTTCATTGTTTTGAAATCCCCAGTATTGCTGTAGAATGTAAAAATTAAATCACTGAACAAAAACTTTGATGCAAGTGAACTTTTGTGTGTGTGTGTGTGTTCATGTATTCAATTCAATTAAATTCAAAGAACTTTATTAATCCCATGTGTATGTATGTGTGTGCGGGTGTGTGTATGCACACACACACACACACAGTATGTTTATATGTATACACTGTATATAAAAATTGCGGGAATCACCATGACACAGCATCCCTTCAACTTTAGAAAAGCCTGTCATTTTAGTGGAGATATGTTTCATCCAAATATGATATTGTCTTTCCTATTTAAGCTGTTGTACTTGAATACCAGTTCAGCTATACAAGTAATTGAGGAATTGTAATAAAATATTTTAATTAATGTGTATTGTCTTTTTTTATTTGTTGGTGTTGGGTGCTATGCAAATAAACTTTTAAGGATTTGTGGAGCTTAAATGTTGTATTTTGTTGTTCCCTATTGCTTTTCTAATCATTTCTGTTCCAGTTGTAGTAGTGCTTTTTTAAATAAATAAATAAATACATACATTTATTCATTTATTTATTTATTTATTTATTTATTAAAAATTTTAGGCATTTATGTAAACATTTCATTCCACTTTTATAAAACTGACATCAAAACCAAACAAAAATGTATAACTAAAAGTATAATAAGAACTATAATAAATATAGTTGCAAGCACCCTGTGCCATCGCCACCCCGGGGGCACCGCACAACCTGTGCGTTATTTGAGTGTGTTAAGACCTCGGAAAAGCCATCGCCACCCAGTTGCACCGCACAACGTGCACACGTCACACACTATATATGGCTGATGTCAGTTTGGGCCCTAAATATTTGTTGAGTGCGTTAGTGATGTGTGTGTGTGTGTGTGGGCGGGCGGGCGTGTGAGACAAAGATGTGTGTATGAGTGCTAAAATTTGTGATGTGTGATATACATGAGTATGAGTGTGTTTGTGTATATGTGTGTGTGTGTGTGTGTGTGTGTACATGTGAGTTAACATTTGTAATGTGCGTGCGTGTGTGTGTGTGTGTGTTCAATAGGCCGCAGATGTTGGAAAATAAGCATCACACTATGATGTTACTCAATGTGATTTCACTGAATATAATGTCACTCAATATATCGCCACACAGAAAGTTATTAATAATTTTTTGGTGTAAGTTTAAGGCATTATCACGGCTGACCCATTTGAAATATCAAAAATCCCTCCACAATTTTGCATCCTCAATGTCTTTAGATCACATCGGCCCAGGTTGGTGATTATTGTATAAATTCCCTAGGAGGAGTATATCAAAATCCATCGAGTGCGTTTTTTTACGAACGACCCAAAATAACTGGCCTCCTGTTGAGTTCAGCTCAGGATATCCAGTGCGAAAGTTGTTCTGCTCAATGAGCTCTAAATGTGTACTGAGTTTCGTGTGCCTATGTGAAAGTGTGTATGAGCTATCCAGCTAAATCTCGTGTGGGGGCCCCTGGGGGCCCCAGGCCACACGACTCTCAGGCATCCAAATGGCAGCAGATTCCAACCTGTCTGCCAAGTTTCATGAGTTTTTGAGCATGTTAAGACCCCCGAAAAGTCCAAAAGTCCAAAAAATAATGCTTAGAAAAACAAGAAGGTCCTGCGCACCTTATAGTGCTTGGGCCCTAAATAATAATCAATTATTTGTCACATGTATCTTATAGCACAGTAAAATTATTTTTCCACATATCCCAGTTAAGAAGCTGGAGTCAGAGCACAGGGTCAGCCAGTATACAGCATACTGGAGCAAATAGGGTTAAGGGCTTTGCTCGAGAGCTCAACAGTGGAAACTTAGCTGTGTTGGGGCTTGAACCACCAAAGCACCTGCGCCCATTGCCACCCAGCTGCTGCATACAACCCGTGTGCTTTTTGAGCATGTTAAGACCTTCAAAAAGCCCCAGATGCTGATGTCACTTAATGTCACCCAGGAAGTTAATAACTTTTCGGCATAAGGTTGAGATTTTTGAGATCACAAAACATATAAATTCCGAAGGAGGAGGAAATCAAAATCCATTGTTGTTTTGCAAACAATCCAAAATAAGTGACTTCCTGTTGAGCCCATGACATGCATCAGGAAAATTGTTCATCTCAATTAGATCTAAATGTGTACATGTGTACTGTACATACGTATGAGTATGTATGAGCTAGGAAGCCCTAGGTCCCAAACTCTCAGGCATCCAAACGACAGCAGATTCCAACCTGAGTGCTGCTTTCCATGTTAGAGGCTAAGACCTCTAAAAAGCCCTGGACACTCATGTCACAGAATATGGCATAGTTTAAGGCATTTTCACAGCTGGAGGAGTCTTTCTAATGTGCCAGGCAGCGATGGAAGCAGTTGCACCATTGCCAGCTGTGCGCAACAAACAACCTGTTTGCCTTTTGAGCATGTTAAGACCTTGAAAAAAAGCCCTGGATGCTGATTTCACTCATTATGTTGTTACTCAGGAAGTTATTAGCCACTTTTTTAGCCAAGTTTAAGGCATTGCCATTGCTGAATCCTTTGAGAAATTAAAAACTCTCAATGTTCATATGGACAGGTCATCGTTTGTGTCAGGTGTGTGTGCAGGATGTGTAGTTTGTGTGTGTGGTGTGTAGGATGTTCAGTGTGTGTAATGTGTTTAATGTTTTTTGTGTTTGTGTAGTGTATGTAATGTGTGTCCATTGAGTACATTTTGCAAATAACCCAAAATGTCTGACTTTGTGTTGAGATGAGATGAGACCATGATGTGCATGATGAAAACTGTTCAGCCCAATGAGATCTAGAAGTGAACTGAGTTTGACATGTTCATGTCCACGTTCAGGGCCCAGACTTGCAGACATCCTAATGCCAGCAGATTCCAACCTGTGTGCCGATTTTCATGAGGTTTTGAAAATGTTAAGATCTCCAAAAGGGCCCAGATGATTGAAAAAAATAATAATCTAAATATATGAAATAAAAATAATGACTTGCACACTTCACACACTATATAGGGCTGATGTCAGCTTGGGCCCTAAATATTTGTTGAGTGTGTGTGTGTGTGTGTGTGTGTGTGTGTGTGTGGTGTGTGAGTCTGTGTGTGTGTGGTGTGTGGGATATATGTGTGTGTGTGTGTGTGTGTGTGTGTGTGTGTGTGTGTGTGTGTGTGTGTGTGTGTGAGAGAGAGAGAGAGAGATGTATGAATGTGTTTGTGCATGTATGCGTGTGTGTGAGACAGAAAGAGATGAGTGTGTGCGTATTAACATTTGTGATGTGTATGTATGTTTGTCTGTAGTATCTGCGTGTAGTGTGTAAGTGTGTGTAGGATGTGTAGTGTGTGTGTTTACTGAAGTGTATGTAATGTGTGGCCATTCTGTGCCTTTTGCAAATTACCAAAAATCTGATTTTCTTCTCCAAGACATGCATAGTGAAAATTATTCAGCTCAGTGAGATCTAGAAGTGTAGCAAGTTTGAAACTGAGACAGTGACATTTTGAGTGAAAACTTCCATCAGCAAGGGCATTGAAGATGAAACGTGGCTGGGTTTTTCAGCATGACAATGATCCCAAACTTACCGCCCGGGCAGTGAAAGAGTGGCTTTGTAAAAAGCGGTTGAAGGTCCTGGAGTAGCCTAGCCAGTCTCCAGATCTCAACCCCATGGAAAATCTTTGGAGGGACTTGAAAGTCTGTGTTGCTCAGCGACAGCCCCAAAACATCCCTGCTCTAGAGGACATCTGCATGGAGGAATAGGCCAAAATACCAGCAACAGTCCCCTTGCTGATGTTTTCACTCAAAATCTCACGATACATGGCCCCATTCATTCTTTCCTTTACACGGATCAGTTGTCCTGGTCCCTTTGCAGAATAACAGACCCAAAGCATGATGTTTGATGTATTGCTTCACAGTAGGTATGGTGTTCTTTGGATCCAACTCGCATTCTTTCTCTACCAAACATGATAAATTGAGTTTTTATCAAAATGTTCTATTTTGGTTTCATCTGACCATATGACATTCTCCCAATCCTCTTCTGGATCATCCAAATGCTCTCTAGCAAACTTCAGACGCGCCTGGGCATGTACTGGCTTAAGCAGGGGGACACGTCTGGAACTGCAGGATTTGACTCCCTGGCGGCGCAGTGTTACTGATGGTAGCCTCTGTTACTTTGGTCTCTGCAGATCATTCACTAGGTCCCCTCAGATCAAGGGATATTATGAGTGGTCTTGTATGTCTTCCATTTTCTAATAATTGCTCCCACAGTTGATTTCTTCACACCAAGCTGCTTACCTATTCTGTCTTCCCAGTCTGGTGCAGGTCTACAATTTTGTTTCTGGTGTCCTTTGACTGCTCTTTAGTCTTGGCCTTAGTGGAGTTTGGAGTGTGACTGCTTGAGGTTGTGGACAGGTGTCCTTTATACTGATAAGTTCAAACAAACGCCATTTATATAGTATATATATGTTTGACCATTGTCTGCAAAATATCTGATCTCCTTTGCGGACATGTCTATGGCAGATGAGCTGAACACCTTTTATGCTCACTTTGAGGCTGCAACTAAAGGTGCTATCAATGCTAATGCTAGCGGCGCCATCGGCTGCAGACAGGAAGTGCCAGCACCAGAAACGCGTTCATCATCTCCGAACATGACCAGGAAAGCAGCAGGACCAGACGGCATCTCAAGTTGAGTTCTTAGAGCCTGCGCAGACCAGCAAGCACTTGTGTTCACAGATATATTCAACCTTTCAGTAATCCCCACATGCTTTAAAGAGTCCAAACTTCCTGTCCCTAAGAAACCCAATCCCGCTTTCCTCATCGATTATCGCCCTGTAGCCCTCATTTCAAATAGTGATGAAGTGTTTTTAAAGTTTGCTTACCATCCAAACCGATGATGCCATATCTCACCTCCTCTACAAATCTCTCACTCACCTGGACACTAGGAAGGGGAATTATGTTAAAATGCTCTTTGTCAACTACCACCACCATCATCAAGTTTGCTGGTGACACTGTCATGATGGGCCTGATCACTGACAATGACAAGACGGCCTACCTGCAGGAAACTGGAAATCTAAGAGCGAACACAGAGAGACTGAGGAGGAGCTTCTTTCCGCAGGCGATACAGTCTCTAAATCAGAACACCACACAGGAGTAAACCTTTTTTTGGACATTACACATCTATGATCATTTGTTTTTTTGCAATCATTCTGGACATTTTGGACATACATGGACATCATGGACAATTATGGACATTGTACACCTGCACATTCCTATTTTCTATTTTCTATTTAAATCCCACTTCATCCGCACACTAAAGTTTTTTATATCTTTCTATATTTGTACAGAGAAAATCACTTTCTTTCATATTTGTACAGCTAGATTTTCCTTTATATTTAGTGCCCAAGCACTATGACATCAGCCCTATGTAGTCATAGTGTGTGAAGGGCCCTCTTGTTTTCCTAAGGATTTTTTTCCCACCCTTTTGGACTTTTCAGGGGTCTTAACATGCTCAAAAACTCATGAAACAAGCTTTTGCTGCCTAGCTCATACACACTTTCACATAGGCACACGAAACTCGGTTCACATTTAGAGCTCATCAAGCCGAACAACTTTCGCGCTGCATGTCCTGGGCTAAACTCAAGAGGAGGCCGGTTATTTTGGGTCATTTGCAAAAACGCACCCGATGATTTTTAATATACTCCTCCTAGGGAAATTATACAATTGCTACCAAACTGGGCCAAAGAGATCTAAAGACATTGAGGATATCTCAAACAGGTCAGCTGTGATAATGTCTTTAACTTACGCCGAAAAATGATTAATAACTTTCTGTGTGGCATTATATTGAGTGACATTATATTCAGTGACACTTTCTGTGACATCATGTTCAGTGACATCAGATTCAGGAACATCAGAGCGTGAGGCTTTTCTTCCAGCATCTGCAATCTATTGTACTGTACACACATAGACATCACAAATGTCAACACACACACAAACACACACATCACTAATGTTAATACACACAGACTCACACACCATACACACAAACAAGCACAAAACACAAGCACATTTACTCGTCACACACAGACTGACACATCCACACGTCACACACACACATGCATGCATGCACAGAAACACACTCACACATCACACACATGCACACATACATACACCTCTCATGATGCACACACACCTCTCACACACACACACACACACACACACACACACACACACACACACACACACACACACACCATACACACACACATTAGCATAAGCCACTGGTTTCCATTCTTCCCCCACTTTCTGGATCAGAACACCTCCCAAACCATAAGATGCATTAACTGACACTTTAATGTTACTGTTTGAGTCATACATGGCCAGAACCGGAGGTGACGATAGTGCAGACTTGTGTTTAAGATGAAGTAGCCTGGACAGCACCACAGACCCAGCAATTTTTTCTTGGAGAGGAGGTCACGAAGTGACTTATCCTTTTCCGCCAACTGCGGGATAAACTTCCCTAATTGATTGACCATCCCCAGAAAACTTCTTAGCTCTCTCACGTTTGTGGGCACATCCATGTTCATCATAGCTTCAGTCTTTTTCAGGTCAGGGCAGATGCCCTCAACTGAGATAATGTGAACCAGGAAAACCATTTTATTCCTGGAAAGTTCGCACTTCTCCACATTCAGAGTAATACCCGCTTTTTCCAGTTTCTGTAACACAGCATGCAAACGAGTGTCGTGTTCTCCTTGGTCTCGCCCCCATATCAATATGTCGTCAATATGGCATACCACCCCATCCAGGCCCTCTGTAACGTCATCCTGCACTGAAAATGTTCTGGAGCTCAGGCAGTGCCAAATGGAAGGCGATAAAATCAAAACCGCCCAAAAGGTGTAATGAAGGTGTACTTGGCTGACTCTTCAGTAAGTGGAATCTGCCAGAACCCCATATTAGCCTCCAGTTTGCTGAACATTGTCACTCCTGAAAGCATCCCAAGGCTCTGCTCATCTGGCGGCATGCTTTGCTGCTTTTTAACCTCCTCAGATTGTCTAGCCATGTTGATAGCTTTTTCCTGGTCCATGCCTTTTTCAATTTGCATACGTTCATTTAACCTCATATTAGCCAACGCTACTACAACCCTGTCTCTTATGAGCTCATCGTGCAATGTCCCATAGCTGCAATGCTCTGCTAATCAATACAGGGCTGTATGAGCCACTGAATACTGTGGATACATTGTTTGGTTATCGATGTGCAAATTTAGATATTATTGCGGTCAATATATTGTTAGTTTGTATAGTGCAAGCCAAATTATTTAGCATGTTCTTTTATTTTTAAACATTGATAACATGCAGTGTTAATTTTATGACAGCAGGTGGCGCTGTATTAGAATTATTGGGCATGCGCAAGGGAGAGTTTTTTGTTTGTTTGTTTTTGTTTTGTTTGGTGTGGTTGGCAGAAGTGCTTGCCAAGTGTGGCTCGAGATAAGTTTTTGACCGTAGCCCGTGGAACAGGAACGTGAAATGTGTAATTATTGAAGCAGAAAAGATTTAATGTTTGTTTTGAATGCCAATCGGTACTGGACCAAGCTTCATTTAAAAATAAATAATAAATCTTCACACTACAAGACTATGGATCTGTTCATACAAGGTTACACAAACACAAAGGTTTGGAGCGCGCGTAAAACTAAAATAATTAACACTGGCAAGCTAAGTGGCCTTTAAAGGTAAAGGTACGACAAACGGCCACTACACTTAAGTCAAAAACTTCAAAAATATGGACGACAGTCGACGGGCTGGGCTAATTCCTGGGCATGTTTGATGTTGCGCATGGGATTGTATGAAGCTGCGAACAGGGGCAGTTTTGAATTGGATTATTTCTTGTCATTGGATCTAGCAATTGCTTCACGCACGAGTCACCCCTGGAATATAAGTTTGTGAAATTATATTTGTGGATCTATAAACCATGTCGGAGGAAAGCGTTGATGGTGATGCAGTTGCGGTTGATGACCAGAAGAGGACAGTCAAGTACACAGAAAGGCCTGTAGAAGAGCAACTGAATCGTCATATTAACCAAAGGAGAGGTAAATTAAGGCAATTAACTGCTAAATTAAACGAAGTAGAGCAGCTAATGAAAAGAGACTGTGATGTGGAGGAAGTAAAGTCAAAGATGAAAATATTCAAGACATTGTTAGATGATTTCAAGGAAAGCAATGATACCGTTTTACTCTATCTTCATGAAGATGAAAAGAGTGATGATCAAGAATATTGGTTCATTCCAAAAATGGATAAGTGTCGTTACTTTATGCAAGCAACTGATGTGTGGATTAAGCAGGCTGAGCTTAAAAGGGAAAGCAGGCATGCATGTGATGAGGAAGTAACTCCCATAGACAGTATATCTTCAGTAACGCAATCCAGTAGATCAAGCAGCAAAAGGTCTAGTGCATCTTCTGCATCTTCAGTACGTTTAAAAGCAGAAGCCAAACGTGCAGAGTTGGAAGCCATGGCGGCTGCACTTAAACAGAAAACAGCTTTAGCTGTAAAGGAGGCTCATCTACAAGCAGAGAAGGAGGAGCTGGAAATAAAAACAGCTTTAGCAGTTACCAATGCTAAGATAAAGGTGTTTGAAGAATATGACAATCAGGACAAAGATGCAATGAATGAATATGCAGAGGCTGCTAACGTGACATATTCTCTTTCACAAGAAGAGCCAGTACGGGAAAAGACGGAATGTAAGCTTTTGCCCAGGCCTACAGCAGGGGCAGAGAAGCTGTAAGCGGCATTGGTAAGACCAAAGGTGGAAAGATCAATGGATTCAAGTACAGCAGCTGGTGGATTTCTGCAGTCGCGAAGTAACACCACAAATGATATCTGCAGAGTCATGAAGCAGCAGATGGATATTACAGAAATGCTGGTAAGGCATCACCAGTTAGCTCAGCTGCCACACTGTGAGGTGCCTATTTTCCATGATGATCCATTGGACTTTAGATCATTCCTTAAGTCCTTTGAACACACGGTAGCATCAAGAACTAACAGCAGTGTAGATAAGCTGTATTTTTGGAACAATATACAAGAGGTGAGCCACAGGATCTTGTGAAAAGCTGTCTGCACATGCAGCCATGCGCTTGTTGGAGGATCGTTATGGCAATGCATTAAAAATTGCAGCAGCGTTAATGGAAAAATTGCTTAAGTGGCCACAGATAAAGCCAGAGGATGCAGTGGCACTCTCACAGTTTTTCATTGTTTCTTCTAAGTTGTCGTAATGCATTGGATGATGTGGATTATTTGGATGAGTTAGATAACCCAACCAAAATGAGAGCAATCATCTCAAAGCTGCCTTACAAAATTAGGGAAAAATGGAGAGCACATTCATTTGAGATTCAGGAAAGAAATCACATGAGAGTCAGATTTGTCGACCTGGTCACGTTTGTGGACAGGCAAGCAAGGATCATCACAGATCCATTTTTTTAGTAATTTACAAGGTTCTGCAACTGAAAAGAAAGAAAGGAGAATGCCCATAGTGGAAAAGGCTGCAAAGAAGGAAAAAATAAAAGGAAACATTTTTGCTACTAGTGTTGCAACAAAAAAGGAAGAAAACAATAAATTAAAGGAAAAAGCAAATGGAAATTCAAGCAATAGTGCCCTTCTGTAACCATGCCTGTTCTGCGATGGAACTCATGCACTAGCAGAATGTCATCACATTGCAGAAAGCTCTCATAAAGACAAGCTGGACTTTGTTCGAAAGGCTGGACTTTGTTTTGGATGCATGAGGAAAGGACATATGAGTAAGGACTGCAAAAGAAAAATGACATGTCAAATATGCTTAGAAAAACACCCAAATGTGTTGCATATATCAAGAAAAGAGAATGTATCTGAACGTACGAGTGTAAAGATCCTGGATAAAGTCAACTCAGAGCAAACAGTTATTTCAAGCGCACTTGTGAATTTGGACAAGGACGAAATGTGCGGCAATGGGGCCGGACACAACTGTGTTCTTACCATTCTTCCAGTTCATGTCAAAGCAAAGAGGGGCAATAAAACTTGTGGAAACCTATGCTTTTGGGGATCCTGGCAGTTCTGCAACATTCTGCACAGATGCTAGTTGTGCCAACTTTGCTTTGAGAAAGACAGCTGAAGATAACAGAACTGGAGCATCGTCAGAAGCTGTTAACACAGTTCTTAACTTTTACGTGGACGACTGTTTAAAATCAGTTAGCAGTGATTCAAATGCGATCGTTCTGAGGAGAGACCTCACATCTGTGTGCGCCTCAGGAGGTTTTCACCTTACCAAATGGACAAGCAACAGTAGGACATTCTTACAGACTGTTCCAGAGCAGGAAAGAGCCAAATAGGTCAAATACTTGGATTTAGCTAAAGATGCTCTTCCTGTTAAAGGGCACTAGGTGTGCTATGGTGCATCGAGACAGACTGTTTCAGGTTCATGGTTAACATCTGTAAAAAGGCAAACACAAGAAGAGGGGTTTTGTCGGTTGTAAGCTCTGTATATGACCCATTAAGATTTTTGGCTTCAGTTATCCTGCTAGCTAAGATCTTTTTGCAGCAGCTATGCAAACAAAAATTGTCATGGGATGAAAGTATTCCAAGCCAGTTCACGCAGTTCTGGACCAGCTGGGTTAGTCAACTGCCTTTGCTTTCAAACTTCAAGATAAGGAGATGTATTAAGCCTGAGGGTTTCGGTCATATTGCTACAGCGCAGTTGCAACATTTCTCAGATGCCAGTGAGATTGGATATGGGACTATGTCATTCCTAAAGTTGACAAATGGAAGTGAGGAGACACATTGTGCATTTATAATGAGAAAGGCAAGAGTGGCCCCATTGAAACAAACCACTATTCATATGCAGGGAGCTAACTGCAGCAGTGATGGCTGTAAACATGGACAACATGTTACAGAAGGAGCTCCAATTGATACTACTGGATTCTGTTTTTTGGACAGATAGTACCGCCGTACTGAAGTACATCAAGAATGAAACATTACGTCTCAAAACCTTCGTGGCTAATAGAGTTGCTGCCATCAAGGAAATAACAAAGGTGGAGCAATGGCGATACATTAACTCAAAAGATAATCCAGCCGACTGTGCCTCTCGTGGATTGACTGCCAAGCAATTCATGGACAACCAGGGTTGGATAAAAGGACCAATGTTTCTGAAGGATTCTGAAGACAAATGGCCAAGACAAAGAGAAAGTGTAAAACTTTCAGAAGAAGACAATGAGGTTAGAGCAACAGTAAATGTGCACTGTGCAGCTGTGATCGATACCACGGGTGTAATTGATAAGTTTATGAATCGTTACGACAATTGGCATCGTCTAAAAAGAGCTATAGCATGGATGCTCAAAATCAAAGCATATCTGCTACGGTTAAGCAAAAAACGTTTAGAGCTGGAAGCTGCAACTCATCAGCATGTTTATGCAGATGGACAAATGAATAACATACAGAAAGAAATGCAGAAGTATAAAATGACCCTGGATAAGGAGCATTTGACGTTGGAAAATCTCAACAATGCAGAATTGGAGATAATAAAATACCGCCAGCATCACAGCTTCATGGAGGAAATCTTCGCGTTGAAAAAGGGAAAATTCCCAATTAAAAGAAACAGTCAAATCCATAAGTTGGATCCAGTTTTGCAAGATGGCATATTGAGAGTCGGTGGTCGGCTTAGTAAGTCCGCAATGCCAGAAGATTCTGAGCATCCCATCATCATGCCAAATGGGCTGCATCCAACAACCCTGCTTCTCAGAGACATACATGAAAAGGTAGGGCACTCAGGCAGAAATCATATGCTCTCAAAGCTAAGGCAGAGGTTTTGGATTCCTGCGGCCAACTCAGCAGTGAGAAAACTCCTGTCCAGGTGTGTTTTGTGTAAGAAATTCCAAGCTAAAGTTCAAAGACAGAAAATGGCGGATTTGCCTGCAGATAGGCTACTTCCAGACGAACCCCCTTCACCAATGTAGGTGTCGATTATTTTGGGCCCATAGAAACTAAAAGAGGACGCAGCACCGTTAAGAGATATGACGTATTATTTACCTGTTTGACAACTCATGCTGTACACTTGGAGATCACTCACACAATGGACACGGACTCATGCATAAACACATTCAGACGCTTTATGTGCAGAAGGGGTCAAGTTGCTATCATTAGGTCTGATAATGGCACCAACTTGGTCAGTGCAGAAAAGGAACTGCGTTTAAGCATGCAACAGTGGAATCAAGCCAAGATACAAGATACTCTTGCACAAAAGGAGTGCAATGGATTTTCAACCCACCTGCAGGTCCTCACTTTGGTGGAGTGTGGGAGAGGCAAGTAAAATCAGTGAAAAAGGTGCTGAAGTCAGTCCTGCATGAGCAAACAATAGACGACGAGCATCTACAGACTTTAATATGTGAGGTTGAATGTATACTTAACAATAGACCACTAACTGTTTAATCAGACGACTCAAATGACCTTAAGTCGTTAACACCAAACCATCTACTTTTGTTAAAGAAGCAACCTTTGTTACCTCCAGGATTGTTTGGTAAAGAAGATTGCTATTCTAGGCGAAGGTGGCGGCAGGTGCAGTATCTTGTCGATTTTGGAAAAGATGGGTGAGGGAGTACTTGCCCAGCTTACAGGAGCGTCAGAAATGGCATACAATCAAGCAAAATCTTGCATCAGGAGACATCGTGATGATTCTGGACAACAATGCTCCACGTGGATCATGGCTCATGGGAAGGGTTGTGCAGACAATGCCAGACAGTAAAGGACTCGTTCGTAAAGTATTAGTCAAAACCAAGTTCAGCACCATCGAGAGGCCCGTGGACAAGTTGTGCCTCATTTGTAAATTGGACACTTAAATAATGTACAGGAGTATAGGCGAATCGCTGCCTCTCATATGCAAAACAGTTGTAAAAAAAAAGTTTTGTGTTTGACTACATTGTTGTAAATGTATGTTTAGTAAATTTTGACATGGCTCTTGTTGTGTAAATATGTTTTAAGTAATTTTACGCCCTTCAGTCCTAAAATTAGGGCCGGAATTGTACGAACCACTGAATACTGTGGATACATTGTTTGGTTATCGATGTGTAAATTTAGATATTATTGCGGTCAATATATTGTTAGTTTGTATAGTGCAAGCCAAGTTATTTAGCATGTTCTTTTATTTTTAAATATTGATAACGTGCAATGTTAATTTTATGACAGCAGGTGGCGCTGTATTAGAATTATTGTGCATGCGCAAGGGAGAGTTTTTTTGTTTTGTTTGGTGTGGTTGGAAGAAGTGCTTGCCAAGTGTGGCTCGAGGTTTTTGACCGTAGCCCGTGGAACAGGAAATGTGTAATTATTGAAGCAGAAAAGATTTAATGTTTGTTTTGAATGCCAATTGGTACTGGACCAAGCTTCGTTTGAAAATAAATAATAAATCTTCACACTACAAGACTATGGATCTGTTTATGCAAGGATACACAAACACAAAGGTTTGGAGTGCGTGTAAAACTAAAATAACTAACACTGGCAAGCTAAGTGGCCTTTAAAGGTAAAGGTACGACAAACGGCCACTACAGGGCTATGACAAATGCATCAACTGTCTCATTAGGTCCTTGCTTACACATGTTAAATCGTACACGCTTGTAAACAATGTTCTTTTTCACTAGAAAGAAAGAGTGAAAGTCGTCTTTCACTTTATGTTGTGTTCCTCTAACCAATAAAAAGAAGATTGACACTCTTTGGTAACTCACACTAACTTTTATTTATCTTAATAGTCCATCATAGCCCATACCAAACTCCATGCCCCTTATTCTTCAGTTCTCCCCACACCCTCCTTCCGGTCCCCCAACAACAAGCATCTGTGTGAATAACTTTCGCAAATACCACATATGTGACAAATAAAAATTTGAATTTGAATTGATTTAAATTTTTATGGTTTAAAATATAGATCATGCCTAATTTTCACTATCTGTTTCTAATGTTTGATCTAATAAGATCAGTAAAGAATAAATCTGTCCAAACACATAATAGAAGTAAAGCAACAATTAATATATTTTTTAAGGAGATCAATTCATTAGATATCTGGAGGCACCTGAAGCCCAATGATACAGTAGAGCATTTATTGTTATTGCTATTCTAGCATTTTTACACATTTTAGCCTTTTAGACACATTTACGTTTACATTTAAGCTTTTGGCAGATGCTCTTATCCAGAGCAACTTACAAAAGTGCTTTGAAATTTCAGTCATTGAACAGATCCTTACAATGGGTTACCAGGTTACTAACTAATTACCATCAGTCAAACACCATTGTGAAAGTTTTTTTTTGTGTGTGTGTCTGTGTGTGGGGGTTTAAACCAAGTATTGAAAGATAAGAATTAAGTCATCATTTGAAGATTGCCAGAGACTCAGCTGTGCAGTCATCTAGAGCAAGTTCAATCCACCACCTAGGTGCCAGAACAGAAAACAGCCTGGATCCATGTCTTCCTAAATCTCTGAGAGATGGTGGAACCAGTCAAGGAGTGGTGAAGGATCAGAGTGAATGTTGTGCAGTGCAGTGATTAGAGCTGGAAGGTTTTTTTAGCTAGGGACATTTTTAGCTTTGTAGACAAGCTTCAGTGTTTTGAATTTAATGCGGGCAGCTATAGGAAACCAGTGCAGGAAGATAACCTGCTAACCTGGTAAATTTAACTGAGACTGATATTCAGCTGATGAGCTGTCATCCAGGATGAGATGTCTGCCAGACATGCTGAGATCTGGGTGGAAACCTGAGTGTCTCAGTCAGGAAAGGACGGTTATATACAACAGATGATGATAGTTGTGATGAAGGTAAGGAGGTCTTGTGAGATGGTCTAGAGCATTGTGGAAGGGATTGGGTCTAAAGAACATGTGGTGGAATTGAATCTCATCAGTTGTCACAAGAAAAATACGTTCTGGGGATTGTCCCCAAGACTTCGACGATGACCTCCTGGCATCTGGGACTTCTCGGCCCCTGGGAAGTGGCTCCATGGTGTCTCAGATTTGATTGCTCATAGGTCTCATGCCTAAGGTCGCACCTGCACCAAATGTCAATGCAAGATAGCACATGGAGCAAAAAAATGATGTGTCCTTCCTCGAATGACCAGCCCCACCTAAAAGCCCAAAGCAATCCTCATTGCATCTAGCCTGTCCAAGGCCTTCCTCTCTCTGCAACATGGTACACTGGTAAACTGCGGAAAACATACACCCCAAGGAACATACATCACACATCACAGCTCAAGCCACCCATCCTCTCACAAGTGCATTTCCAGCACCAGATACATCAGCCAACTGCAAGAATCCACACTTAAGCCTCATCCCTTTGGGTTAAGCAATTCGAATAACCAATAGTTGGGACTTTGTCATTTTTCTGACCACCGAAACCCATTTCTTCCACTTTATCCCATGGTATAACTATGGATTTTGTCATTTTTCAACTTTTTTTCAACTCCCATGTTTCAACATCCGTAGCTCCATGACCAAATGGCCCACACCCAGGGGTCTCCCCTGGAAGTAAATTTTGCCCTTGACCTCGGACCAGGTCACAACCGCCTCCTGCACTCTCCTCGGGCACTTTTGGCCTACCCCTGGCATATTTTTCGAACTTTTGTACTAAAATGGCGAGTTTCAGAAATTTTATTTTGCCAGGCCTTGGGCACCCTCCTCAGGACACGTGGAGTTCTGTACCCATAAGGAGAGCTATCTACTTTGAAAACCCATATTTCCCAACCCCTAAGCCTAGCTACACCAAAGTTTTGAGGCTTTGTCTGGGCCTACACCAGCACCACTACCTCGATTGGCCCCTCTCAGCCTCCGCAAATCAGTTTCATCGAGCAACCATTTTGATCACCTTTAGCCCCCTGCATAAGAGGCCCATCTCTATCAAGCTCCAAAGCCTCCAAAAGTGCCTTGAGATTTTTCCAAGGAGCTCTGTCTTTGGCCCCAAAGGATGCACAAAGTATGACACAGATGGTACACAGAGAGCTTTGCACCAATGGCTCCTCAGCCAAGCATACTCACCGAAGCATCAGTGGCTCAATCATACATTCATACATGTCACTAATTAAGCCCCTTCTCCACCAAGGCGTTCCTGAGCTAGTTCAGAGCTGGTGCCCAGTTTTCAAACAGTCCATGTTTTCCAAAAGCCAAAGCACTGGCTATCAGACAGAAAAATGGATCCATGGTGGCACCAACACTTTGCTGGGTGAGAATAAAGAACCTTACATCAGTGGCTGCTGCAGCATTATTATGACTAACTAAGTTTGTGGTGGTCAGCATTAAATATAAATGGACCCAGTCCTCCGACGATTTTTGTGATAAAGTGACTACAAACTAAGAAAATATATTGTATGTAACCATTATGATGATAAACTACAAAATAAACACCTAGTACAACCACGTTTTCTCTCAGCAAGGTGGATGAAAATAAATGCATACAAACCAAGTACCCATTACCCATTGTCAAAAATGTGCAAGGGCCCTCTTGTTCTTCTAAATAATTTTTTTTCAAACATTTGGGCCTTTTCGAAGTCTTAAAATGTTCAAAAACACGTGAAAATTGGCACATGGGTTGTAAACTGTCACCATTAGGTGTCTGCATGTCTGGCCCATGAGTCTACACTTCTAGATCTCATTGAGCTGAACAACACACAATGTGGTGTGTAGTTGTACAGTGCAATCGCAAATGGTAGGAATGATTTCCTGAACCGTTCTTTGTGACAGCGAAGCTTAATTAGTCTGTTCGAGAGTGAACTCTGCTGCCTCTGTATGGGATCATGTGATTGGTGGGATGGTTTTTCCATGATTGACAGGAGTTTGTTCAGTGATCTGTTGTCTCTCACTGTCTCCAACCTGTCAAGTTTGTGTCCAATTATGTGTTCCGACTTGCGGATGATTTTATTCATCTTGCCTGCATCCTTGGCACTGATGCTTCTCCCCCAGCAGACCACAGCACTATAAAGGACACTAGCCACAATAGACTGATAAAACATTTCCAGCATCCTACTGCATACATTAAAGGATCTGAGCTTACACAGGAAATAAAGTCTGATCAACCCCTTCTTATATACAGTACAGCATCGATGTTGGTCCTTCAGTCCAATCTGCTGTTCAAGTGAACTTCCAAGTACTTGTCATTGTCTACAACCCCAATCTCCTCACCCATGATAGTAACAGGTTTAACCATAGTTTTAGCCTTCCAAAAGTCCACTACCATCTCATTGGTTTTTATGATGTTTAGCAGCAGATGATTTCTGGTGCACCACTCCACAAAGCTGTCTAAAACTAGGCGCTCAAACACCTTCATGACTTGTTACATCAGTGCAACCAGTCGTTGAGGACAGAAGGGATGGCCTAATTAGGTATTGGTACTACAGGATGTTTTCCAAAGCACTGGTATTCTTTCCTACATCAGACTCAGGTTGAAGATTTATTGCAGCATACCAGACAGCTGAGCTACATAAGACTTTAGAATCCTGGGGCTAAGAACATCAGTGCCTGCAGCCTTGTTTTGGTGAGTTTTTCCAGCTGTCATCTCACCTGTCACAGTTAGTGAAGGTGGTATGCTGGTTTCCGTGCAGGATTGTGCTAGGGGGTTGTGAAAAGGGGTGCTTAGCAATTGCTGATGATGTTGATGTGGGTGTTGATTTGAGGGTGTGAAAACTGGTCTTGTGTGGAACAGCCTAGCCGGGGGTCCTGTGCAAAATCTGTCCTGTTTTCACATGTGGGACAGTCACCAGACTGAAAGTTGGTAATGTAGTGTCCAGATTTACATGATTAAAGTCATCAGTTATAGTGACAAATGCCTCAGAGTGCTCACACTGTAACCTAGCAACAGTGGCGTGTGACATGCTACTGTCAGGTCATCTGTCAGGGAAATGTGAGCAAGGATTAAAATGGCAGAGGAGAATTCCCTCTGTAAATAATGTAAGCGTTTAATACTCACATCTTAAAGTTCACTATCAGGGGAGCAGACATTCCTTGACAGTAACATGATTACATCATCTCTCATTCACACACACAGCAATCCCACCACCTTTCTTCCTACCACCAAGCGTCATGTCTCTTGAATGGTCCTAAACACACACTACGTACCTACACACACCCTACACATCCTACACAAACGATGACCGGCAGAAGCACCTGCGCCTTTACAGTCAACACCAAACCCGGCCCACATTTAGTGACAGCTAGCAATGACATGACAGAAAGACACATCCAACCATGATGGTGCCTTGAACCACCATGATGTTGGTGCCAATGGACCCATCAGAGTACTGTACAGGACTGGCTTGAGCAAGATTGAGGTGGGGTTTATCTTTATTGACCAGAGAGTGACCGGTGGTATGCAACTGAAATAAATATTTCATTGTATCTTAAATGTACTTCTTGGCATCCACCTTCAGTGGGAGGTGCTTGGGGAACTCCCAGACCCTGTCCTGGTTGAAGCTCTGGACCTTGGGCTCTTACTCTGTGACCATGGGTAGACGGTGGCCAAATTGGCTGCAGGGAGCAGATTGATCAAGCAGTTCTAGGTTCTTTGTGGCAGTTTATGGCCCTACCTCTTTGAGAATACCTCCGATAAGTCCACCTGTTTGTGAAACACTGGGAAAGGTGGTTGTGGGTGGTTCAGATAGCTCGACCTTATGACTCTATCTGCTTGACAAGATACCACGAGTAACCCATGCATTTGCACAAACGTACTGCGGCCTACTTTGGAACACTCACTACCTAGCACATCATAAAGCCCTTCGGCCGTATCCGTGTACTTTTTATTTCTGGGTGCATGAACAATTCCTTGTAGCTTCTAGCAAAGGTCACGGCAGACAGCACAGATAAGCTGAGCTGGGCAGACTCGGAGTTCCAGGAATACCTACTGTAGCCTAGCACAGTAAATCTATAACATCTATCATGTCTGCCTATATGTGATAGGCATAGTTAAAGGTTTGTGTTTTTGATCAGCCGACCAGCTTTTACAGCTGATGATTTAGGGACACCTGGATCTGAAGCAGGAGAAACCTGGCCAATAGAAGCCATCTCTGCTCTTTAGAACTGTTTTGAGAACACTGACTGGAACATGCTTAGGAAGGCTGCAACATACAGCAACTTCACTGGCTTGGAGGAGTACAAGTCATCAGTGACCAGCTACATCAACAGTTGCAACGATGATGTCATTGTCTCCATGAACATCATCTCACGACCCAATTAGAAACCGTACATTAATGCGGAGGTGCATGCACTTTTGAAGACCCGAGACTCTGCCATCAGTGTGGGGGACAAGGTGGCCCTAAGAACTACAAGGACCGAACTTTCCTAGGCCATCAGAGAGGCTAAGCGTTGCACACGCCCAAAGAATCCTCAACCACTTCAGGGACAGCAGTGACATACGGTGCATGTGGCAGGGCATACAAGTCATCACCAACTACAGGACATCATCACCTGCCTGTGACAGTGACCCACCTTCCATATGCGCTTCTACGCTTGGTTCAATATGCAGAACAATGTGATGGCGAAGAAGACCACCCCTCCTCCTAACTGTGTTGGATCCTGTGTCTCACCACAGCTGATGTGAGGAAAACCCACATAAAGCTGCTGGACCAGACAATATCGCTGGCAATGTGCTCAGAGAATTAAACAGCTTAAACAGCTGGCAGATGTTCTCGCCGTCATCTTCAACATCTCTCTGAGCAGCTCTGTAGTTCCCATGTCCCAAGTCCAATACCATCATCCCAATTCCGAAGAAATCTTGGTACAATGTCCTACATACAAGTTCAAGTAAAAGCCAACCTGAACCTACTTAAACTTGGTACCACTCATAAAGCTAAAGCCCCATGCTTTGTGTTCACCCGCTTGTGAAAGCCTACACATAGACATTGGGGCACGCCCATTGCTGGGATGGTGGGGCTCCGGTTCATTGTGAAATGCATAGTTTGCGCATCAACAGCAAAGGAGTGAAAGGAGGACACAAATTGATACATCTGAGCATTCATGATGAATGAGAACTTTATGACATTATTTTTTACATAGTTGCACTTTTACCTGTATGTCAACACATACAGTATCAAACTGTAAACTATAAGAAAACTAAAAGTTGTTTCTGTATTTATATAATTTTTATTTCATACTATTTCTTTAACTGTACATCAACACACAAGGGTATAAATCAGCTTTCACATAAAGTGAAAATCAGATTTCTTGTAATGATTTCTTATGAACATGTAGGAAACTTCTTAATTTGGAATTACGGGAGGTGGTTTAATGATTGTTTTGTAAACAATCACGTGTGTAATCCTAATTCATTATTAGTGTCTCAAAAAATATTTTTCAGAACTTTATTTTACTTAACAATGATGTTGCAAGAGCTCCGTGATTCTGAGCTTGAACAACGCAAAGAACTCGCCTGCTTTGTGGGTCCGCTGCACAAGAGTGAAAGAACTTATCACTTAAAGCACTAATCAATGCATTAAATAATTATTTTTCACTTTGTTGACAATTTGTCAAAACAAATTGGGCGGTACATTAAAAAATTATAAAAATGTCATAAATGTGTTTGAGTTCCTAGAATGTGATGTATGACTGTTTAATTCCTTGTTCTTGTTTCCTTGTTCATAACATCACAAATAATATTAATTATTTGTTTATTAGTATTAATTATTATTTATTAGCATGTTTAAAAAGTCTTACAGAACGTAATTCTACTTGAAGATATGAGAATATAAACATTATACGCTTTGTTTCGGCATCATCAGCTTTATTTCATCACCAGCACCCTAAAAGTCAAGTTCACTTCTCTTTAATTTTGTTATCCATTTTTTTATTTCTTTTTCTTTTCACCTTTTCTTTCTTTTCAGCTATGACTATAGCTGACTCTCATATGGGGTTCTTTCTCATGTCTGTAGGTCAATTGTGCTTTGGCTTGAGAGCCCATAGAGACCTGTGTCCAGGCATCACCCATTTCACCTGGCATTATGGCAGTGTTGCCTAGCGATCACGCATGGATCAACCCAACTGCTTAGTGTTTCTGCCTGAACGGAAACCTGTGGTGAAGTTATCTGTGAGGTTGCCAGTCAGAAAACCTGTGTTTTTACAGTGTACAGTGGACGCCCCCTTTCTTTCTACAAACGGCTGCAGACATTCCCATTCCCAGTGGTTGCAGAAGTCTTTAATTAGTTCAAAAACTATACAATGGACCCATCAATGGTCCTGCCAGAGTACTGTACAGGACCACCATGAGTCACAAAATGTGAATGGATGGGTTTATACTCTTCTAGCAAACGAGTGACAGACAGGATGTCAAGAATTATTTAGTGACCATTTGTTAAATTGGCCAAGCTAACAATTTGGACCAAATTCAAGGCTTACAAAAGTGGGACGCACTAGGTGGACAATAATATCAAGGTCATTTGACAGACAGAGACCCACAAGTGATCCTCGCCTGCCTCATATATGATATGGTTGGAGGAGGGGATGGGGTGATTGCAGAAGTCTCTAAGAGGTTCACGATCTAGAATGTGATGGGCTGGGACCTTAGTGATGATGTGCGAAGGCTTTGGTTCTTTTAAGGATTATTATTTATTAATTTATTTATCTATGTCTGAACATGTGGATCTTCTAGATCCCATCGAACTGAGCAATTTTCACTGGTCATTGGCCTAACTCAATAGGAGGTCTACAGATATTTTAGGTCATTTACAAAATCCACCCAATGGATACACATTACATAGACTACTCCACACACACACAGACATACACATACACACACACAGTACCCAGACACTACACATCCTACACAAACACACACACACAAACACGCATACTACACACACACACAAACACACACACACAGTATCCAGATACTACACATCCTGGAAAAAACACACACTGCACACACACACACACACACACACACACACAGTACACACACACACACACACACACACACACACACACACACACACACACACTACACCTACACAGCCACACATATGTGTAGTGAGTATAGTATGTGACTGACAAACACCCAAAGTGATGCTTGCCTGAATGTACATGTGGACGACTCATCGATGATGCGGGTTGAGGAGGAGCTATGGCCGGGGTACTCAATAGGCAGACTCCAGTCTGCATCCGGACCCAAATACGGTTAAGCATCAGCAGCCTAAAACTGAAAGGAATAATAATTTCCAACACATTCATGAATTCTAGCATGCATTTTGAGCATGTAAAATGCATATGAACTCATTTTGTATATTTTATCTGACCATGCCTTAGTGGTGTGAGAAAACAGCTTTCCTGAGATCGTACAGCACAAAGAACACAGCAAACAGTTTATCTCAGCATCAGCAGCCTAAAACTCAAAGGAATGATAATTTCCAACACATTCATGCATTCTAGCATATATGTTGAAAAACGCACAATGGACACACATAACATACATACAACTCCACACACACACACACACAAATTACACAGTACCCAGATTCTACCCACCCTACACACTCACACACACACACACACACACACACACACACACACACACACACACACACACACTATACTTGCTAAACAGATACAATACACATCCTAAACTTCATGGCTTCCAAATTAAGCAGGCCACTTTTGGTGGAGGATTTATAGATGATGCAGGTTGAGGAGAGGTTAGGGTGATTGCAGAAGTTTTTATTTATTTATTTATTTATTTTTCAAACATCTGGGCCATTTTGGAAGTCATAAAATCCTCAAAAATACATGAAAATCAGCACATATGTTGTTAACTTCTTCCATTAGGAGGGCTGCATGTCTGGGCCTTGAGAGTGGCACAGGGACTTCACAGGGGATATTGCTGCATAGCTCATTCACACATGCACATATACATGTCAAACTCAGTACACTTCTAGATCTTATCAAACTGAACAATTTTTACTTTGCATGTCTTTGGCCTAACTCAACAGGAGGTCAGATATTTTGGATCAATTGCAAAATCTACACACATTACCCACAACCACACTACAGACACACACTACAAACACACACATATTACACACACACTACACAAACATGCTACACACACACTAAGAACACATACACTTAAAACACACGTATTACACACATACACTACACACACTACACTCTATACACACACTTTATATTTTAAAAAGCTGCAGAGAGAAATACTGGGCTTTCATCTTCAGAGAGGTCCTTGGTGGACAACCAGACTGGGGTATAGTATGTGCCAGCATGGGACCTATGAGTGTTTCTTACCTGACTATGCATGCAGGGTCTCCATTGTGATGTTGCTGGCGATGGATCTGCCAGAGTGCTGCACAGGACTGGAAGATTGAGGAGGTGTTAATCTTCATTGACCGGGGAGTGACCGGCGGTACGACACCAAAATTAAATCTTCATTGTATCTTCAACGGCCCGATGTACCGATGTACCTACTTGTTTTGAACCTTGAGCAGGTGGTTCTTGGGGAACTCCTAGACCCACTGTTCTGGGTGAAGCTCTGAGTCTTGGGGGCTTGCTCCAGAACATCGCTAGATGATAGCCAAATTGACTGCAAGGAGCAGATCACCCAATCCGAGGTTCTTTGTGGTGGGGATGGGCCCAGTATTTGGCCCTAACTCCTTGAAAATACCTCCTATAAGTCCATCTGTTTATGAAACACTGGTTGTGGATGGTTCAGATAGCTCAGACCCTATGAATCTATATGCTCGACAAGATGGCACGAGTAACCCATGCATTTCCACAAGCGTATACTACTATGGAACGCTCAACACCTAGCACCTCATACACACTATTCACACAAACTGCAATCTTACCACAGACATAAACAATACACATCCTACACTATCACATACTACACACACACACACTGCACACACAAACATTACACATGCATACTACACACATGTAAACAAACATGCTCACAACCAGTGTTGGGGGATGTTACTTTTTAAAGTAACTAATTACAATACAAAATTACTGTCTTCAAAAAGTTATCAGTTACATTACTGCATTACTTTCTGATAAAAATAACTAGTTAGAGTCTTTTCCATTGCAGAAAATGAAAACTTTGTGCTTCCTCATGCATGTTGTTTTAGTCAAGACCTTTATAATTATTCTACCATCATCACTCAGCGAAGTTTGGTCCATAATCTGTTAACTACTAATACCCCTATGAACTAGGTGAACTACGCGGTTTTGCGCGGTGGCCGTAAGTACGGTTCATCATAATTTACCGCAAGTTTTGGAGCTGTGATTAGGTTTCCATCTTTCCGCGCGTTGGTCCTCGCATAGTCAAACCGCATAGGTAAGATAGGGGTATAGCAGCAGGAATAACAGAGGGGAGCAGGTTATCGGGGTCGAGGCTTGTAGGACGACTTCCTCTCACACACACACTAATGGATTGGGAATGACTGCTGTCTGGCTCACGAATAACATAAATTGTCTGAATAACGGATTACATTTTTGGAAAAGTAACACATTAGATTAATTGTTACATCAAAAAAGTAATCCGAGTACTCTAACGCGTTACTACACACACATATCACAAACAGACACACACAACACACAATACACATCCTAAATACATACAACAAATCCTACACACACACACACTACACATACATATCTTACACACACACAAACACACTCAAAACTTCTTATTCTTCATACAGTACACATCCTAAACAAATACACACACAGACACACACACACTTCTCACACATCACACATTTTACGCATCGTACAGAAACGATGACCTGCTCAAACACATGTGCCATTACAGTCGCCACCAAACTCATTGAGTTACAGCTAGCAGTGGTGCACTAGAAAGACACGTCCAGCCTTGACGATGCTTTCAACCTATGTCATATTTGATTAAACGGACTTAGGTGTTTATCTGAAAAGGCACACAGGTTGTGAGGTGCGCCCATGTGGTGATGGCACAGGTGCTTGGGCCAGCTCATTGTTGCTTGTAACTATTTTTCTTCTTTTTAATTTAAAAGGCTGCAGGACCAACTTCTTTGCTTTCATCTTCAGAGAGGTCCTTGGTTTACAACCAGAGCAGGGTATAGTATGTGCCGGCCTGGAACCCACGAGTGTTCCTCACCTGACCGTGCATGCTGGGTCCCCATCGTGATGTTGATGGCGATGGATTCGCCAGAGTGCTGCACAGGACTGGCATGAGCGAGCTTGAGGAGGTTTTAATCTTCATCGACTGGAGAGTGACAGGCGGTACGCAACCAAAAATAAATCTTCATTGGTTTCTTCAATGGCTCATGTGCTGATGTACCTTCTTGGCGAGTGCTGAATGTTGGGGATCTTGGGGAACCCCTTGACCCACTTTCCTCTGTAATTCTCTGGGCCTTGAGGTCTTGCTCTGGGAACATGTGTAGAGGGTAGCCAAATTGGCTGCAGGGAGCAGATTGATCACACATAATCTAGAAGATGGCACGAGTAACCCATGCATTTCCACAAACGTAATGCATCCTACTATGGAACGCTCACCACCTAGCACATACTACACTCTTACCACAGACACAAACACTAAAAATCCTATACTCACACATACAGTAGGAGCCCTGTGAAACAGCCGCCTGGAACATGGCGGGTCCCATAGCGAACCATGACAAGTCCGTGCACGATCCGTGCACGGAATGTGATCCCCCGCGATGACGCAGTTAACAATGCCCCGCCCCATGAACGCCCCCATGCGCTTTCCAATAAGATGGTTGCAATGCTGTATAATCTCGCCAGGTGGAGCATTGACTGCTTCAGTTAACTGCAGTGTCCAGGCGGTTAATACAGCATGTCCATATATTGTACAGGCGTTGTCAACATAGTTTCATAAATAGATGATATGGTAAAAAATAAATAAATAAATAAACCAATTAATAAAACAGAATTTTTAAAATAACTCAATACACAACCCATGATGATTATGCTATTTAAAATTAATTAATTTCTTAATAAATAAAATTTGTTATTGCAGTATTTTCCAAGACATCGTTAATAATTCTTAAAGACACGGTAACATGTATGATTTATCTATACCAATATCTGTAGATACGGAATATAAATGCAGGCTATGTATTTTACATTACGGTGTATTTTATCTAGTTCCGTTTAATACACTGATAGATAATATTTTGCTAAAAAAAAAAGTAAAGCTCAAAACGTAACTTCTGCTTGGGTTTGTTTTCGATTATTATGTTATTTTTTATGATTTTTTTTCGCTGATAGTCAAAAATTGGCATAACAAATTGATTAATGGCGCATAATATCTGGAACAAATATCTGCCCATACGAATGTTACGTGGCGCAGAATGGAGAGCCTCACCACGAGATGTTTTTAATGATAAGAGCTTTTACACAGGCCATGAGAGGGGTTTAACGAAATAAGAGTGTGTGAGAGTGCTTATGATACGCACGGGAAGACCTTTCTGTTTGGAGGTGGCGTGGGATTATTAATTAGAAAACTTGAAAGGAAATAAAAGAAAACTGATACCACAAAATAAACAAAGCTCCGACGTCTACGGAGAACGGACTCTGGAGTCAAAAATAAAACTTTTGATCCTCTCTGGGCTTATGCCCCTACCGAGGACCTATGAGAGAGAGAGTTATGTATTTTTTGTGCTGTGGGAGCAGCCTGCGGATCTGCCCGTTCTGAACAGTTTATGTCCAGTTTATAACAGTTTAGCCCATACGGATCAGTATTTCTTTGGACATTTAATCATGCATAATGCTCCCCCATCAAAAATCTGATTAATCACTTATAACAAACTGTGAATAGATGCGGCAGCAGAGACAGATTAAATCCCCATAAACACTCACACTTGAAAACAATTAAAACAACTAAAAAATTCCAGAGGTTTAGCGCCTGTTATCGCAGGGCATGGATAGTTTACCTACAGTAAGCTACTGTATTTTACTGCTTATATTTTTGTCGTAGTTTAATTTGGTTTTACGCACTTTCATGTGCTGTGTGTTTGAGAGAGAGAGAGAGAGAGAGAGAGAGAGAGAGAGAGAGCTTATATTGTCTTGGATTACTACTACTACCACTACGATTAATAATAATAATTTTTGTTATGCAAATTAAACCCATGGGTGTCAATCATCATCAATCATCATTTCAGGTGCTATTTGTGTGTGTGTGTGTGTGTGTGCGCGCGCGCGAGAGAGAGAGAGAGAGAGAGAGAGAGAGCTCATGCACGCGTAAGAGAGTTTAAAGTATATTGTGATTTGTCCAAAGTTGCTAAAGCCTGGCTAATAAAAATTAAACCTATTTGTCTCAATCACAAATTAAGCCAAAGTTGTAAACAGATGACACAACAAATTATACATTTTCATATATATATTTTACAAATTATACATATATATTTTCAAATATAACATTTGAAAATATATATACAAAAATAACATAAATTAAAACAAACACCAATTGTTGCTAAAGTCAGCCAGTGGCTGTTCAGGGTCAAGTTTATAAGGGCATTAGTTAAGAGTACTGCAATGCATCAAACACTTATTTCCTGGTTTGTTCTATTGTAAATATTGCTTATTAAAAATGCACTGTTTTATGGGACATGGCAGTTTTGTAATGTTCAGCAAAATCAACACTGTCAGCAAAATAAACACTGTCACCCATACTGTATTCCCTCTTCTCACCTTTCATTCACAATAGGTGTGAAGTTATCAAACCGGTTTCACTGATGATGGAATTGGCAGAATTGAGGGGTTTACAACGAATTAACAAGACCGAGCAGACGTCTCTGCCTAAAATGTATTTCGCCAGCACAAAAGCTGAAGCTCAGCACGTCTTCTTTCCTTGTTTTAATCTGTAATATTGTGAAATAATAAGTGAAATGTATTTCGCGTATATGCTTAAATATTCCTTTTTATTTATGGACATGTGTATTGTGTTTGATCTGCATTATTGCGAGACGCGATGACTTTCTGGGATTTCTATCAATAAATCGCACGGGTTTATCAGCCTTTTGATCAAAACGCTGCCTTTTTGTAAAGTGAAAGTTCACGCACAAATCGGTGTTCACGCACGCCGATGAACGGCTTTATTTCAGTCATAAATTCACAGTCACATTCCAACTATTATTTCCAGCCGTGGTCAAATAGTGGATGAAATAATTATTTAATGCTGGACACAAATAGCAAAAAAACATGATTATTATAAAAAGCCCGAAGAACTTCGTGTGCATATAAGAACATTTACTAAAAATATATATTTCTTTGATCATTTATGTCTTTTGATGGTGCTCAATGTTGACACATTTTTACGTTTTAACGAAGGTATGTTGACATATTCACGAATCAGGTTAACACTATCAGACGCGCACAAGCACACACAAACTCTCCGTGCAGATACACCGTGCGGGGAACAACTAAACACAGGTCTTCACTTCGTAATACACATGTCCATAAATAAAAAGGGATAGTTAGACATATACGCTAAATATATCTCACTTAAATACTACAGATTAAAACAAGGAAAAAAGACGTGCCGAGCTTAAGTTCATTGTGATGCGGACAGAAGTCTAGGAAGGAAACGGTTGTCGTTATTTTACAAATTCTGAATATATTCGGTAAATTTGTGAATTACACTGAAAGTATCAACTCCAACTATGAAGTTTAATTGGTACCATTAAACATTTTATTTATATTTATTCTATTTTTTTTTTTTTTTGCTGGCGAAATACATTTTAGGCAGAGACGTCTGCTCGGTTTTGTTAATTTGTATTAAACCCAATAAAATCTGAATACGAAAATGTATAATCTTTAATAAAGTTAGCCTAAAACAATATTGTTTCCAATGCTGAAGCAAACATGATTTTGATTTTGTTTTAGTCTATTCGTCGAATACGACGCGACAGCGCGCTGCGAGGGGAACATCCGCAGAACCCCAAGTTACTGTAATCTGCAATATTATTAATACTGCAATAAAAAGTAAGTGCCCCGAGTAGGTTTTAAGAGGTTGTGAATAGACGGCCATTGATGTCCTTTATACGCCTATAGTCAAGCAAGACTCGTTGGGTAAAAAGGGAGAACATTTTTTATGAAAAACACAATAATTTTTATTTACATATTGTTTTATGACAAATTATATATTCACAAAGTGCTATATGCGGTTAAGATTGTGAAGCCACTGCTTCGCGACCCGTGTTTTCGTGTATTGCAAAATTATTTCATAATTTTTATGAAATGTATGCATTTACATATAAACATGTATATATCTGGTCACCATTCAAAGTCCAAGTCGGATGTGGTCTGTCAAACTTATAAATTTTTTTTTAAAAATCTACTCTGCGTGCGTAAATTGCTCCATGCAGATAAATAAAGTTTAGAGAGGGAGGGGGGGGGGGGGGGGACCACGGGGTCCAAAGGGAAGCCGCACGGAAGACGCACATGGCCGTGGGCTATTTTGTGTGGCTCCTACTGTACTACACACACACAAACACATCCAAAACACACAAACCACACACAACAATACACATCCTAAACAAACGCACACACAGACACACACGCCTCACACACTATGCATCGTACACATCCTACACATATGATGACCTGCTCAAGCACTTGTGCCATTACAGTCACCACCAAACCCGGCCCACATTGAGTGACAGCTAGCAATGGTGCACCAGAAAGACACATCCAGCCATAAAGTTGCCTTAAGCCCAAGTGGCGATCGCACAGGTGCTTGGGCCCGCTCATCCTTGCTTGTAACTATTTTTCTTCTATTTATTTTAAAATGCCTCCAGGCTAACTTCTTGGTTTTTATCTTCAGAAAGGTCCTTGGTGGACAACCAGACCGGGGTATAGTAGTTGTCAACTTAAGTAGGTTTTTATTGTCATTTGAACAATATACATTTCAGTATGCAATGAAAAAAAAAAAACCTCCAGGACCAAGGTGCTACATACAACTATAGCTACAGCTAACTAAGTAAGAAACCTAATTAACTGAATAGCTGAGACAAAACAGATTAATATTATAAATTAACAGAAACTATGGAAGTCCTATACAGAAAAGACAACATAAAGTGCATGTGAAAATGTGCAATCAACAGTGACGACACAACAACATAATATGTTTCCACACTCTGTGGTAATGAGTTGAGGTAGTGAAATGAGAAAAAGTAAAGATTTCCTTGTAGATCTGCAGCAAAGATAGAAAAGTTTTTTTTTTTTTTTTTTTTGCAAATAAAAAATATTTTGCAAAAAGAACAATTTCAGCTTGGTATGTACAACTGTTAGATGTGTGTTTGTGCATGTTTGTTTATCAGTTCAGTCTCAGTGTTATTGACTTGATTATTTTTATGAGTGATTTTGTGTGTGTGTGTGTGTGTGTGTGTGTGTGTGTGTGTGTGTGTGTGTGTGTGTGTGTGTGTGTGTGTGTGTGTGTGTGTGTGTTTGTTGAGGAGACGGTTAGCTTGTGGAAAGAAGCTGTTGCGTAGTCGGGATGTGTGTGCCTGAATGCTGGCAGGAGGGTAAAGAGTGTATGTGATGGGTGTGTGGCTGATCACAATGGTGGTGGCTTTGCGGATGTTTGCATGTTGGTGTTGATGCCTTCAATAGAGGGAAGAAAGACCCAGATGATCTTCTCTATTGTCCTCACCATCCTCTGTATGATCTTGTGGTCTGATATGGCACAATTCCCACCCAGACAGTGATGCAGCTGCTCAGGACACTCTCGATGGTCCCTCTATAGAAGGTGGTCAGGATCTGTGGTGGAAATGGGCCTTTGTCAACCTTCTCAGGAAGAAAAGGCTTTTGGGCCTTCTAGTGCAAGGAGCTGGTGTTGAGGGACTAGGTGAGGTTCTCCTCCAGATGGACACCAAGGAATTTGGTACTGTTGACGATCTCCACAGGTGAGCTGTCAATGTTCAGTGGAGAGTGGTCGCTCCATGTTCTCCTAAAGTCGACAACCATCTCTTTTGTCTTATCGACATTCAGAGACAGGTTGTTGTCTTTGCTATTTGCACCAGTCCGTTAGCCTCTGCACTTCCTCTCTGTATGCTGATTTGTCATTCTTGCTGATGAGACCCACCATGGTCATGCAAACTTACTCTGTGTGTCGCTACAGAGTCATGCGTCAGCAGTATAAAGAGTAGGCAACTGAGCACATAGCCCTGGGAGGGCTCCAGTGCTAATTCGGTTGCAACTAACCAGGTGGTGCTGGAGAATCCAGTTCCAGAGGACCCTACAGGCTCAGCTTCCCAATCAGGAGTTGGGGAATGAGAGTATTGAATGCTGAATCAAAATCTATGTACAGCATGTACAGTTCATGGACCTGAGACACCTGGTTCCACACTTAAAGTAAACAGCAAGCAAAAACCCCTTGCTTTGTGTTCATCTGCATGTTAAAGCGTACACCTAGACATTGAGGCATGCCCGTTGCTGGGATGCTGGGGTCTGGTTTGCCATATCCATTTCCTAAAGAAACATTACCTTGCACCGTCCACGAGTGAGGTCAGAAGTACTCAGGCCTCCGGCCCGCATTGTGCGATGCAGACTTCCGTACGCCACCATTTACCCATTGATTTGGTGCTTATCTCTTCTTTCTCTGCTCACCACTTAATAGCTTATCTACTGAACTATTCAATCAGTAGTACCCAACAATACTACATCAACACTTGTCATGCTTACTGGCAATTCCTTGTCCTTTCTAAATATTCTTTATCATTTTTTATGATAGATAAGACTTGCTTGCACAGCACTTGTGTGTGTGTTGCATTTCAGTTGTAGTATAGCATTACTTTCCGAAATGCATAGTTTGCCCATCAACAGCAAAGAAGTTAGAGGAGTAATCACTTAGGACACAAATTGTTTCATTTGAGCAGTTGACACATATCGAACTGTCATCTATAAACATATCTAATATTATCTATATTGTATGTAGTTGTCTATATTTTCCATATATATATCTTTCAGATTTTATATTCTTTATTTGAATTTTTTTTTATTCATACTCTATTTTTTACAGCCTTATTTCATATACATTTGAAGACTCAATTTCCTTTTTTAAAGTTTTTTATTTTTTATTTAATGCATTCGATCATACTTGAAAAATAGCACCTTCTTTTATTTGTTTAAACATTCCTTTTTAACTGTGTGTCAACCCTTAAGGGTGTAAATCAGCTTTCACATGAAGTAAAGAAATCTGATTTCTTGTATCAACATAAAGAAAACGTCATGTAATGCCAACTTCTTTTGGATTACATGACCGAGTTGGTTTAAAGATTGTTCTGTAAACAGTCACATGTGCAATTCTAATTAATTATTAGTGAGTCAAAAAATATTTTTTAGAACTTTTATTTAATGATGTACAAGTGTTGAAATATCTTTGTGATTCTAAGCTAAACAACAAAGAACTCACCTGCTTTGTGCATCCCCTGCACAAGATTAAAATGACATCACTTAAAACACTATTCAATGCATCAAAGAATGTTACTAATCGATGCATCAAAGAATGTCATTTTTCAAAACGTTCTTTTTCACATTGTTGACAATTTAACTGTATGTCAAACAAATTGTATAGTACAGTGAACACATTTGTTATCACCATTTATCATAAAAATTTCATGAATGTGTTTGAGTTGCTAGAACTTAAACGTGTATTACTTAAAATACTTGAATACTTGAGCCTTTGCTCAAGTAATTACTTGAGATAATGATAACTGCAGAAAAAATTAACTTTGTTTTGTGTTGCAAAATAAAAATGTATGGTAAAGTTAATCAACCATATGCATATATTATTAAATGTTTATAATGTCTTTTAAAACATTCTACCTGAAGAAATGACGAGAATATGATGCATTATTTCCTCAACAACATAGAGCACACAGCAAACGCTGCATTCAGTATCAGCAGCCTAAAAGTCAAAGGAAAGTCCAATACATTGATGCATACTAGCATACATATTGAAAAATAACTTTTTTTAAATATTCTTTTTCATTTACTCTAAAGAATGATGCATCCTCTAAATGTGAAGAAGAATGACAAAAAAGTTGTTTTGGAACAACTTTATATCAACTCGGTTTGTATATTTTTCCTGACCATTCCTTAGTTGTGTGAGAAAACCGCTTTCCTGAGGTCGTACAGCGCTATGAACACGGCAAACGGTTTATCTCAGCATCAGCAGAATAAAAGTCAAAGGAATTAAAATTTCCAACACATTTATGCATTCTAGGATACATGTGGAAAACCAAATTTATTGTTTATTTTTCCTTTTGAGCATGAAAAATGCATATTGTATGATCTCATTTTATATGTTGTACATAACCGACCATTAGTTGTGTGAGAAAACCGATTTCCTGGGCTCGTACAGCACTAAGAACATGGCAAACGCTTTATCTCAGCATTAGGAGGATATAAGGGTCAGTAATTATAATTTCCAAAACATTTCCTGGGCTGGGTCAGCACTAAGAACACGAGAAATGCTTAATCTGTGCATCAGCAGAATAAAATTCTCTGGAATGATAATTTCCAAAACATTCATGCATTCTAGCATACATGTTGAATAACAGCTTTTCTATTATTCTTTTTCACATTTTGAGCATGAAAACTGCATATAAACTCATTTTGTATGACCATGCATTAGTTGTGTGAGAAAACTGATTTCCTGGGCTTGGACAGGGCTAAGAACATGGCAAATACTTTATCTTTGCATCAGCAGCATAAAAGTATCAGGAATGATAATTTCCAAAACATTGATTCATTCTAACATACATGTTGAATAACAACTTTTCTGTTATTCTATTTGACATTTTGAGCATAAAAACAGCATATAAAGTCGTTTTATATGTTTTACATGACCATGCATTAGATGTGTGAGAAAACCGCTTTCTTGGGCTCGGACAGTGCGGCAAACACTTTATCTAAGCATAAAAAGCATAAATGTGTCAGGAATGATAATTTCCAACATATTCATGCATTCTAGCATACATGTTGAATAAACATTTTTTTGTTATTTTTTTCAATCAAAAAACATTTTGTAAAACCGCTTTCCTGCTTTCGTTTATCTCATTATCATCATCCTATATGTCAAAGAAATATATGTCCAAGTTATTTATCATGCATTCCTGCATGCATGATAAATAACAACTTCTTTAACTTTTTTTCAACTTTGTTGCCTCGTTATAGAGCAGATGTGTCACGCATCTGCGGTAGGAAAGTGAAAGTCTTAAATATTAAACTCAAATTTATGCTTTTAAACGTTCATCATGAATAATACGTTCATAAACATTTTTCTCACCTGAAATTGATTTCTTACATTCCCAATTCTTAAAGTTTAACGATAGTGTTTCTGCCCTTTCAACAGTTCTGAGTAAATTTCACACATGCATTTGTAATATTACATTCAGTTGAGAGGCTAAAAATTTTCTTGTTTTTCACTTTTCTTTAAATTTGTCATCTCTTTTTTTATAACATTTTTTTTGCTTTTCAAATTTTCTTTCTTTTCAGCTATGACTATGGCTGGCTCTCATGCCTAGTTCTTTCTCATGTCCATAGGCTTTGGCCTGAGAGCCCATAGAGACCTGTGTCCAGGCAATCGTGCACTTGACCATCACGGCAGCGTGGCTAAGCGCATGGATCAGCCTGATTGCTTAGCGTTCTGCCTGAACAGAAATCCGTTGTGAAGTTATCTGTGAGGTTGCCAGTCCAGTGACCCCCCCCCCCCCCCATTCTGCAAACGACTGCAGACATTCACATGCCAGCAGCCCGGTGGTTGCCGAAGTCTCAAATTAGTTTGGAAACTATACAAGGGACCCATCAATGGTCCTGCCAGACTATTTTACAGGACTACCTTGAGTCAGGAAATGTGGAAGGTGGAGTTTATGCTCTTCTAGCAGACGAGTGAAAGCCAGGATGCCGAGAATTATTTATTCTCTGTGTGTTAAATTGGCCCAGCTACTATTGGAGGTTTCAAGGCTTTTCACACATGAAACATACTTAGTGGACAACAATATCAAGGTCATGTGACAGACAGAGACCCAAATGTGATCCTTGCCAGACTCGTATGATGTGCGTGGAGGAGGGGTTGGGATGATTGCAGAAGTCTCTAAGTAGTTCAGGATCTAGAAGGTGCTAAGATGGGACCTTTGCATGTTCCTTGCGTGACTGTGTATGCAATGGACCCATTGATGGACCTGCCAGAGTTTAAATAGTGTTGATGTTATAAATGTGTGATGGCTGATTGCTTTTTTAAGGATTAATATTTATTTATTTATTTATCTATGGATAAACATCTGGGCCATTTTGGGAGTCATAAAATGCTCAAAAATTCATGGAAATCTGCACTTAGGTTGCAGTAGAAGGCCTGCTTGTACCGGCCAAACTCAGGAAACATCTAGATCTCATCAAAATGAACAATTCTCACTGGTCATTGGGCTAACTCAACAGGACGTCAAATATTTTAGGTCATTTCTATGCAAAATCCAGAAAATGGACACACACATTACATACACTACTCAACAAACACACACACACACACACACACACACACACACACACACACACACACACACACACACTGTAAGGGACTGCCCCTAGAGGGCACTGTGGACAGGTGTATGTGTTAGTTTTTGTAGTTCTGTTTGTAGACTCAGTTTCCCAGAAGGCACCTCCGCTCATAGGAGCAGGTGTGTGCGTGGTTTCGCTCATAGGAGCGCGAGTGTGTGCGGGTGGTTCATGCTTGGAAGAGCCTGGGTGTTTTGTGTGATCCTTGTCTGTTTGTTTTAAAATAACCTATGTGTTCTGTTTAAAAAGAGACTGTGTTTTTCGTTTGGTGAGTTTCTGTTTGACTTGTTTTCTGTTCATGTCCTGTTTGATTTTGTTATTAAAAGACTTTTTTGGTTAAAACAACCCTCTGCGTCTATGCCCACCTTATTTAAGCCCTTGGCGTTAACAACTGCCCGGACTACCCTCAGGTCATGACACACACGCGCCCACACACACACACTACATACAGTCACAGACATTAAATATGGTACACTGACACACACACAAGCACGCATGCCACACACATGCTACACACACAAGCACTCTCACAGACTCACATATACACTAAACTTCAGAGCTTCCAAATTAAGCAGGGCTTTTTTATTGGACAACAATGTCGAGGTATAGTATGTGACTCTCAAACACCCACAAGTCATCCTATCCTGAATGTACACATGGAGGACTCATCGATAGTGCAGGTTGATTAGAGGTTGGGGTGATTACAGAAGTATAATTATTATTTATTTCTATTTATTTATTAATTTTTAGGCATTAACATCTGGGCCCTTTTGCAAATCAGACACACACACACACACACACACGCACACACACACACATACACACACTCGCACAGAACACACAAACATACTCACACACTCAGTACACATACACGTCCTAAACAGACAGAGACATAAACACACTCTCAATACACATCCTTAACTTCAAGGCTTTTAAATTAAGCAGGCCACTGTTGGGGGACAAAATGGTAGAGGTATAGTATGTGACTGAAAACATCCACAAGCGGTCGTTGCTTAAATGTGCATGCGGAGCACTCATCGATGAAGCGAGTCGGGGTGATTGCAGAAGTATTATTATTATTATTATTTATTTTATTGCATTATTGTACACACACAACCCTACAAACATTAAACATACACTAAACATACTCCACACACACCCATACACACACACACACACACACACACACACACACACACACACACACACACACACACACACACACACACACACACACACATCCTATCCATTCTACACAAACAATGTGTGAGCACAAATGCTCAATCACCTGTGCCATTACAGTCACCACCAATCCCGGCCGACATTGAGTGACTGCTAGCAATGTCACACCAGAAAGACATATCCAGCAATGATGATGTCTTTAACTTACATTATATTTGTTTAAGCGGTCTTAGCATGCTGAAAAAGCACACAGGTTGTGAGGTGTGAACAAGTGGCGATGGCACGGGTGCTTTGGCCAGCTCATCGCTGTTTGTAACTATATTCCTTCTTTTTATTATATTTATTATATTTTAATGGCCGCAGGGCACACTTTTTGGATTTTTCATCTTCAGAGGGGTCCTTGGTTGGCAGCCAGACCAGGAAATAGTAGGACCGTGAAACGCTTGAGCGTGCATGCTGGGACCCCATTGTGAGGTTGCTGGCGATGGACCCTCGACTGGCTTGAGTGAGCTTGAGGAGGCGTTTATTTTCATCGACTGGGGAGTGACCGGCACTATGCAACCAAAATTTAATCTTTGTTGTATCTTCAATGGCCCGATATACACGAAAGTGCCTTCAACCTTCAGTGGGTGGTTCTTTGGGAACTCCTAGACTGACTGTTCTGGGTGAGGCTCTGGGCCTTGCTCTGGGAATATGGGAAAATGGTAGCCAAATTGGCTGCAGGAAGAAGATTGGTCTAGGTTCTTTGTAGGGGTGAGGGTGCCAATTTTTGCCCCTACCTCATTGAGAATACTTCCTATTAGTTCACCTGTGAAATCCTGAGGAAGGGTGTTGTAGATGGTTCAGATAGCTCAGACCCTATGACTATATCTGCTCAACAAGATGGCACGAGAAACCTAAGCATTTCCACAAATGTACTGCAGCCTACTATGGAACACTCACCATCTAGCACAACCCTTCTGCCGTTTCCATGTGCTTTTCATTCCTGGGCCACATAGAGGACTCCTAGCAAAGGTCACAACATACAGCAGCAATAAGCTGAGCCGGGCAGGTCGAAGAATACAAACACACACACACACACACACACACACACACACACACACACACACACACACACACACACACACACACACAAACAAACAAACTACTTATCCTTCACATACAGTAAACATCCTAAACAAACACTCACAAAGACATACACACACATCTAAACACATCAGACATCCTACACAAACGATGACCTGCTCAAGCCCCTACGCCATTACAGTCACCACCAAACCCGGGCCGACATTGAGTGACAGCTAACAATGGCGCACCAGAAAGACACATCCAGGAATGATGTCATATTTGTTTAAGAGGTTTTAGCATGCGGAAAAGGCACAAAGGTTGTGAGGTTCAAACAAGTGACGATGGCATGGATGCTTGGGCCTGCTCATCATTGATTGTAACTATATTTCTTCTCCTTATTATAAAAGGCCATCTTTTTGGCTTTCCTCTTCAGAGAGGTACTTGGTGGACAGCCAGACCAAGCAATAGTATGTGCCTGTCTGGGACCCATTAATGTTCCTCGCCTGACCGTGCATGCGGGGTCCCCATTGTGATGTTTATGTCGATGGACCTGCCAGAGTACTGCACACGAATGGCTTAAGTGAGCTTGAGGAGGTGTTTATCTTCATCGAAAGGTAGGGAGTGCCCGGCGGTACACTACCAAAATGAAATCCTTGTTGTATCGTCAATTGCCCAATGTACCGATGTACCTTCTTGCCTTCAAGTTTCTGTGGGTGTTTTTTGGGAAACTCCTAGACCCACTATCCTAAGTGAGGTTCTGGGTCTTGGGGGCTTGCTCTGGAAGCATGAGTAGGCAAATTGGCTGCAGGGAGCAGATTGATCATGCAATCCTAGGTTCTGTGTGGTGGGTGTCCCAGTTGTTGGCCCTACCTCTTTGAGAATACCTCCTAGAAGTCCACCTATTTGTGAAATTCTGGGGATGGGTGAGTGGACAGATCAGATAGCTCAGACCCTATGACCCTATGTGTTTGACAAAATGCCACAAGTAACCCACAAATTTTCACAAACGTAGTGCTGCCTACTATGGAACGCTCCCCACTTAGCACATCATAAAGCTCTTTTTGCTTTGCAACACACCACAACCACCCACACCCACACACACACTCACTTCAAATACTTCACACACAAATAACACAGACACAGACGACACACACACACACGTACTACACACACTACACACACAGGTTGTGTAGTGCACCCGGATGCCGATGGCACAGGTGTTTTGGCCCACTCATCGTTGCTTTCAAATATATTTCTTCTTTTTATTTTAAAAAGCTGCAGGGCCAACTTCTAGGCTTTCATCTTCTGAGAGAGCTTCTTTTTGGACTTCCAGATCGTGGTATGGTATGTGCCAGCCTGAGACCCACGAGTGTTCAATGTACCCTCCAGAGTGCTGCACAGGACTGGCTTGAGCAGGCTTGAGGTGCGGTTTATCTTCATGGACCAAAGAATGACCTGTGGTAAGCAATCGAAATGAATGCTTGTTATATCTTAAATGGCCCAATGTACTTCTTGGTGTCCAACTTCAGCAGGAAGATCTTTGGGGAACTTTCAGACCCATTGTCCTGGGTGAGGCTCTGGGCCTTGGATTCTTGCTCTGAGAACATGGGTAGATGGTGGCCAAATCGGGGCCTGTAGGGAGCAGATTGATCATGGAATCCTATGTTCTTTGTGGGGCTGAGGGTGGCAGTTTTTGGCCCTACCTCTGAGAATACCTCAGATATGTCTACCAGTTTGTGAAACACTGGAAAAGGTGGTTGTGGGTGGTTCAGATAGCTCAGGCCCTATGACCATATCTGCTTGACAAAGTGTCATGAGTAACCCATTCATTTCAACAAACGTACTGCGGCCTACTATATAACGCTCACCACCTAGCACATCATACTGCCTTTTAGCCTTGTCCATGCACTTTTCATTCCTGGGTGATTTTTATTCTTTGTGGGTCTTTGCAAAGGTCGCAGCAAACAGCAGCGATAAGCTGATCCGGCCAGATTCGGAGTTCCAGGAATTACCTACTGTGGACTAGCATGGTAAATCTGTGACACCTATCATGTCTACCTAGATGTGAAAGGTCTAGTTACGGGTTGGTGTTCTTGATCAGCCGACCAGTGTTTACAGTTGATGATTCAGGGACACCTGGTGAACACCTGGCCAATAGAAGCCTGCTCTGTTGTTTGAGATCACTGTTTAGGAAGGCTGTAACTTATGGCTACTTCACTGACTTGGAGGACTACACATCATCAGCGACCAGCTACATCAACAAGTGCACCACCATCTCATGACCAACCAGAAACCGTGGATTTACTGCGGAGGTGTGCACTTCTGAAGACCCGAGACTCCGCCATCAGAGCGGGGGACGAGGTGACCCTAAGAACAGCAAGGGCCAAACTTTCCCCCGCCACAGAGAGGCAAAATGCGCACACACCCAGAGAATCCTCAGTTCATGGACAGTGGTGACATGTGGCAGGGCATAAAAGCCATCACCGAAAAAAAAAAGACATCACCTGCCTGTGATAGTGATGGCTCCATTCCATATGCGCTGAACAGCTTCTACCCTCGCTTTGACATGGAGAACAACATGACGTTCTCATCAGCAAGAACCACGAGTCAGCACACAGAGAGGAAGTGCAGAGGCTAATGGACTGGTGTAGGGTCTTCAACCTGCCTCTGAACGTGGTAAAGCAAAAGACATGGTTGTTGACTTCAGGACGACACAGAGTGGGCACTCTCTGATGAACATCAACAGCTCCTCTGTGGAGATCATCAACAGCACTAAATTCCTGGTTGGCCACCTGGAGGAGAACCTCTCCTGGTCCCTCAACACCAGCTCCTTGCACAAGATAACATTAAAAAGTCTTCTATTCCTGAGAAGGCCAATGAAGGCCCAGCTTCCACCACGATCCTTACCACTTTCTATAGAGGGATTATCAAGAGCATCCTAAGCAGCTGCATCACTGTTTGGTTTGGGAATTGTGCCATCTCGGACCACAAGACCCTACAGCGGATAGTGAGAACAGCAGAGGAGATCACGGGGGTCTCTCTTTCGTCTATCGAAGACATCTAATCCACACGCTGCATTTGCAATGCCACCAGCATAGTGGCTGATTGGACACACCAATCACACTCACTGTTCACCCTCCTGCCATCTGGAAAAAGATACAGATGCCTTCTGGCACTCACATCTAGACAGTGCAACAGCCTCTTTTCACAAGCCATCCATCTGCTCAACAAAAAAGTGACTGGACTGAAAAACTAACACAAACTCACACATACAATCACTCAGATAACTGAGAACACTGAGGCTGAACTAATAAACAACACACACGCAAGCACACTGATCAACAACCATCGAACAAATTGTCCATACTGACTGAACAGATAAACTGAACTAACTGATAATATACACTGATTAAAGACCATCTACAAATGGTTCACACCAAATTGAAATTGCTCTTTTGCACAGTATCCATTAATTGTTATATGAACAAAACTATTTGAACTTTGCTGCTACTTCAAAGGAATGTGTCCTGGTTACTGTTTCTCTACTACCTCAACTCATTACCTCATTACATCATCAGCACGAAGTAATGAAATGTATGTTGTTATGTTTTGTTACGCAAATAAATGCCTACTTGAATTTGGCTCCAGTAGGCTGGCTTTTGAACACATAAAGCAAACAACAAGCTAAAGCCCCATGCTTTTGTGCTCACCCGCATGTGAAAACCTACACCTAGACATTGGGGCACGAACATTTCTGGGATGCTGAGGGCCGTTGTTGCTCTCCACTACAGAAACATTAACTCACACCATGTCCTTAGGCTGACACGCCATCAGAGGTACTCAGACCTGCATTGGGGGACACCACCATTTCCAAATGTATTTGCTGCCTCTCTTCTGTCCCTGCTTACCGCTTACCCTAATTATCCTCATTATTTTATTCTATAAACTATAAACAAAAAGTTGTTTTCCCTATTTATGAAATTTTTATCATTATATTCTTATATCATATTTGTTTGAACATATTTGTTTGATCTATAAATTTATTATTATAGTCATATACTTTGTTTGAATACTCTACTTTTTTATGCTTAGGTCATGCACGGTTGTAAAAGCATTTCTTTTAATGATTTATTATGAGCATGTAGAAAGTTTCATGTAATGAAAACTTCTTAATTTTGTATTACCTGCCCGAGGTGGTTTAATGATTGTTTAACGCTTTATCATACAGTTACAGTTACAAGTTCTTCTCATTGTTCAAGCTCAAAATCACGGAGGTCTTGCAACACTTGTAGATCGTTAAGTAAAATGAACTGAAATGAAAAAATATTCTAACACACATAATTGTTTACAAAACAATCATTAAACCACCTCGGGCAGGTAATCCAAAATTAAGAAGTTTTCATTAACATGAGGTTTTCTCCATGTTCATGATAAATCATTACAAGAAATCTGATTTTCACGTTATGTGAAATTTGATTTACACCCTTATGTGGTGACATACAGTTAAAACGGAAGCAATGTTAAAACTAATTTTTTACACAAATTTGACACAAGTTGCTTACACAATGTTTATATATAATGTGTGCTGAATTATAATATAAGTGAATTTTTGTTTAAAATCAAAATCAAATTTTATTTGTCACATACACAATAAGATATTCAGAGAAATGCCTTTGCAACCGTCCATGACCTAAGCATTAAAAATAGAAAATACTAGATTCAAATGCAGCCACATGGGGCGCGAGTGTCTTCTTGTGCCAGTCCCAAGTCTTGATAAATGAAGAGGGGTGTGTCAGGAAGGGCATCCGACGTAAAACATTTGCCAAATCAACGATGCGAATCACAAATATAATTTCCATACCAGATCGGTCGCGGCACGGGTTAACAACGACTGCCACCAGTGCTGTTGAACATTGGGTGACATATAAGAGCGGAGGCAGAAGCACTCAGGTGGACTACATCTTGTGTCGACGGTGTAATCTGAAGGATATCAATGACTGCAAAGTATTGGTAGGAGAAGTACAGAGAAGGTAATAGAGAGTTGCATTGTATCTTTGTGGATTTAGAGAAAACATACGACAGGGTGCCGAGAGAGGAGCTGTGGTATTGTATAACGAAGTCTGGAGTGGCAGAGAAGTATGTTAGAGTGGTGCAGGACATGTATGAGAGCTGTAAGACAGTGGTGAGATGTTCTGTAGGTGTGACAGAAGAGTTCAAGGTGGAGGTGAGTCTGCATCAAGTGCCTCAAAGCCCCTTTATGTTTGCTCTGGTGATGGACAGGATGACAGTTGAGGGTAGACAGGAGTCTCCATGGACTATAATGTTTGCAGATGACATTGTGCTTTGTAGCGAGAGCAGGGAACAAGTGGAGGAAAGTTTGGAGAGGTGGTGGTATGTTCTGGAAAGCAGAGGAATGAAGGTTAGCTGCAGCAAGACGGAATACATGTGTGTGAATGAGAGGGACCCAAGTGAAACGGTGAGGCAACAAGGAGCAGAGGTAAAGAAGGTGCAGGACTTTAAGTATTTAGGGTCAATGGTCCAGAGCAATGGAGAGTGTGGAAAGGAGGTGCTTTGAAGAAGAGTTTACAGGCAGGTTGGAATGGGTGGAGAAAAGTCTCAGGTGTGCTGTGCGATAAAAGAGTATCAGCGAGAATGAAAGGAAAGATGTACAAGACAGTGGTGAGACCAGCGATGCTCTACGGCTTAGAGACAGTGGCACTGAAGAAAAGACAGGAGGCAGAGCTGGAGGTAGCAGAGATGAAGATGTTGAGGTTCTCTTTGTGCATAACATGGATGGATAGGATCGAAAATAAGTTAATCAGAGGGACAACCCATGTTAGATGTTTTGGGGATAAAGTCAGAGAGACCAGATTGAGGTGGTTTGGACATGTTCAGAGGAGAGATTGTGAATATATCGGTAGAAGGATGCTGAGGTTGGAACTGCCAGTCAGGAGGTCTAGAGGAAGACTAAAGTGGAGATTTATGGATGTAGTGAGAGAGGACATAAAGTTAGCGTGAGAGAAGAGGATACAAAGGATAGGGTTAGATGGAGGTGGATGATTCGCTGTGGCGACCCCTGAAAGGGAACAGCCAAAAAACAAAGAAGAAGTGAATTCAAACAAAGAATATCACTATAATAAAATAATAGAGTTAAAATTAAAGAGGTAAAAGAAGCAATGGTAAAATGATATTTTTTTAATTTGATAGAAGTTGCTAACACAACGTTTATCTATCATGCTAAAGTGAATTTTTGCTTCAAATCAAAATCTAATTGTATTTGTCACATACCCAATATGATATTCAGAGAGATGCTCTTGCAACCGCCCATGACCTAAGCATTAAAAATAGAAAATAGTGTATTCAAACAAAGAATATGACTATAATAATAAAATAGAGTATGAATGAGAACCATTCAAATAAATACAGAAAACAACTTTTAGTTGTTTATAGTTTTCAGTTTGATGTGTTGACATACAGATAAAAGTGCTCAATGTCAAAAATAATGTCAGAAAGTTGTCATTCATCATGAATGCTCAAATGTATCAACTTGTGTCTCCTCCTTTGCTGTTAATGTGCAAACTATGCATTTCTGAAGCTAATGCTATATAAAATTCCCAGTAAGCGTGACAAGCTTGCGTTGATTAAGTCCCTGCCTTTTGTCCATACAAAGTGGAGAAAAAAGAGTTTAGGGTCCAGGGACTTGACTGAGGCCTTTTTGAAACCCTCCTGGGGCCATGCCTGTCTGAGGATTTAGTACACAGTGAAACAAAACAACGTTCCTCCAGGACAAAGGTCCTACATACAACATAAGTTAACAACATAAATGAACAAAAACCAACTAGCTAACTAAGCAACCTATACAAGCTAACTAGCTGAGACAAAACAGATTTTAAGTTTGACATTTTTAAGTTTAAAGTGGTAAGGAAGCTGGGGTTTCCTCAGCCTTCTTAGGAAGAGAAGACATTTTTGGGCTTTCTTTTGCAAGGAGCTGGTGTTGAGTGACCAGGTGAGGTTCTCCTCCAGGTGGTGAATCTGGAATTTGGTACTCTCTCCAAAGAGGAGCCGTTGATGTTCAGCGGAGAGTGGTTGCTCCGTGTCCTCCTAAAGTCAAAAAACAAATCTTTCGTTTGAGCAATGTTCAGATACAGGTTGTTGTCCCCGTCCGTTAGCCTCTGTACTTTCTGTCTGTAGGCTGACTGCGGACTGCGGACAGCGGACTGAGCCACAGTACTCAGTGTGGTGCTGTGGGAGGTGCAGTTCCTGATCTGCACGGACTGAGGGCTTCCAGTCAGAAAGTCCAGGATCGAGTTACAGAGGGAGACGTTTAAGTCCAACAGGCTCAGCATCCCGTTCAGGTGTTGGGGCACGATTGTATTGAATGCTGAACTGAAATCTGCAGTGGGTCTAGTGAGGAGGGCAGCAGGCTCTTGATATGTCTCATGATGAGCAGCTTGCAAGCATCTCATGATTCATTGTGAGTGCAACAGACTGGTGGTCATTGAGACAGGACACAAAAAACTTCTTCGGAACGGAAAAGATGGTAGTAGACTTGAAGCACATGGGAACTACAGCGCAATTTTAGCTCAGAGAGATGTTGATGTTTGTGAGAACATCTGTCAGCTGTTTAACACGTTCTCTGAGCACACTGCCAGGGATATTGTCAGGTTCATCAGTTTTACGTTGGTTGACTTTTCGTCAGTTTCGGTTATGAAAATAATGATGAAAAATATTCGTTGACATTTCATACTTATTTGCTCCTTTGACTAAAATTAGACTAAATGTTTTGACGTTTTGTAGACTAAAACTTGACTAAATAAAAATAGGATAAGGGTGACTAAATATGAAAAAACCTATCAGGAACATTTATTCCTGGACTAAGACTAAAATTAAAATTGAAAATACCTGAAAAAATTAACACTGCATAGAGTTTTCCTCACATCGGCCGTGGTGAGACACAGCACCTGGTTGCAGAGAGGAGGGAAGTTCTTCGTCGCTGTCATGTCATTCTGCTTGTCGAACAGTAGGGTAGAAACTGTTCAGCGCATCCGGAAGGAAGCCTTCACTGTCACAGGCAGATGATCATGTCTTGTAATTTGTGATAGCTTGTATGCCCAGCCACATGCACCGTATGTCACTGTCTGTGAAGTGGTTGAGGATTCTCTGGTCACACAAGCACACACACACACACACGCACGCACACACACACACACACACACACACACACACACACACACACACACACACACACACACACACACACAAGCACAGCTAACATAACAAATATCTAGGGCCCAAGTTAACATGAGCTCATATTGTGTGAAGAGTGCAAGTTGTGCGGTTGCTCGGGTCACCGATGGCTTTTTGCGGTGTCTCCAGGTGGTGATGGTGCAGGGAGCTTGGGCTCGATCATTGTTACTTGCAACTATATTTACATTTCTTTTCCAACATTCGGGGCTTTATGGGGGGCCTTAACCAGACACGTTGGCATCTGCTGCCATTGGGATGTCTGAAAGTCTGAAGCCCGGGCATGACGCGGGGCCCCCAGGGAGATTTTGCTGCATAGCTCATATACACTTGCACTCGAAACCTATCCATTTAGAGCTCATTGAGCTGAACAACGTTAAGAACAATGTCATGGGCTCATCTCAGCAGGAAGTCAGTTATTTTGTGTCAATCACAAAATGCACCCAATGTATTTTAATATACTCCTCCTAGGGAATTTATGTGATTGCCACCAAACTGGGCGATTGTGATCTAAAGACATTGAAGATGCAAAATTGTAGAGGGATTTTTGATGTATTAAAATGAGTCAGCCGTGACAATACTTTAAACTTATGCCAAAAAGTGGTTAAGAACTTTCTGTGTGACATTTTATTTGAGTGACACTATATTGATTGACACGTTCACTGACATCACTTTGAGTAACATCATGGTGTGATGCTTTTTTTCCAGCATGTACGACCTATTCTATGCATGTAAACATCACAAATGTTAAAACTCACACACAAACACACACCTCTCTCTCACACACACTCACATGTCACACATGACACACGCACACAACATACACACACACGCACACACACTGATGCACCCAACAAATATTTAGGGCCCAAACTGACATCAGCCCTATATAGTGTGTGACGTAGCTTTTTGTGTAGGTCTTAACATGCAGGTTGTGCGGTGCACCTGGGAGGCAATGACACAAGATACTTGGCCCTCCTCGTTGTTGATTGCAACTATATTTAGATCTGTTTTTTTGTGAACTTTTGGAAGCTATGGAGCTTGATACAGATTTATGGGGCTAGGGGCGATCCCAAGAAGACAGTTTCCATTGCCTTGATATTGCCCAGCAGCCCCTGGTGGTGTTTTAGGGTCAGAGCTGAGACCTTGCCTCCATCCTCCTGTCTGCCCAGCCTTAACGGTGGTTTGCATGTACAGTGACGGGATGTTACGAGCTCATTCAGCTTTAACTCTTCGTCATCACAACCGAAAGAGAAGAAGTGATATTTGGGCCAATTTTCATGTTGAACCAGAGAAAAAAGCAGATGTATAGTAAAATCAAAGGGGAAACAGTCTGGGCACATAATTACTGGGAAAAATACCACTAACCTAAAGAGAGTATCAAGATATACCATAAAAATCATTTAGTTTTACAGCCTCTCAATGCTAATGATGTTTCCACATATTAACATTATTTTGTGATGCATTTTATTTTATTCTACAGTTGACAACACACATTAGGTTAATAGCAAATGACCTTGTGACCTAGACAGGGATTTGCTTCATAAGTATTTAATGGCATTTTGCTTTCAGCTGGATCTGCATCACTCGTATCAGTTTTGTCCATCTCCATAATTTTTTGTCAATTTAGCATGTTTGTTCTTCCCGCCCATCAATCAATCAAAAGTGGTTTCCGGGATGCAACTTTTTTCCTTCCTCATTGCATTATTTTTTATTATTTTTTATTTTCATTCATTTATTTTTTACTCAGAATCGAATATGATTTTAAATGTAGCGAAGTACAATACTTCAAACAAAACATACTTGAGTAAAAGTAAAATTACAAATTTTAAAAACTATTTTAAAAAGTTGAAGTACCCAAAAAAAACTACCCAATTACAGTAATGCGAGTAAATGTAATTCGTTACTTTCCACTACTGCACACACATTTAATGTGCGCTGGGTTTGGTGACGATCGTAATGGTGCAGGAGTTTGAGCCCGTCATCATTTGTGTAGGATGACAGGCCCAAGCACGTGATCCATTATGATTGCCACCAAACCTGGCCCACATTAAATGACATCAGCAACCTGGGCTTTTTGGTGGTCTTAACATATGAAAAAAGCACACAGGTTATGTGGTGCACCTGAGTGTACACTCATGTAGTCAACATCGGTTCACACATATACAGTGGAACC